>WOVY01002691.1:0-13290 GCA_013436015.1 Rhipicephalus annulatus | reverse complement strand
ACCCGAGAAGATCACCCTTCACGAGAATGCAAAGAATCACCGAATGTGTTTCTCACAGTGGAAAGAAATGGAAAGAAATTTGATGCATACTACGGGAATAATTGACGCTGACCTTCAGTCACAGATGGAGAAAGAAAAAGCACAAGTGGCGTGAAATTTTGACGAGAGTCCTCCACTGCATAAAATTTCTTGCTACACAGAACTTGGCATTACGAGGGCATCGAGAGAGTTTTCAAACCAGCCGCGAGAACAATGTCGGAAATTTTTCTTGGTCTTTTGAAGTTAATTGCCGTTTTTGACCCCGTTATGAAGCAACACCTCACATACGTTGAAAGTCATCCAGGGTCCACTTCGTACCTATCGCCTTCTGTACAGAATGAATTCATTCACATGATGGCTGTCACAGTTCGCGAGTCCTTGCTGCGAAAAATCCGTAAAGCCAAATATTATGGCATTATGTTTGACACCACTCCCGACCAGGCACACCGTGAGCAATGTCAGAAGTTGTGCGATATGTGGAAGTTGACTTTGATAAAAAATCTGTTTATGTTCAGGAGTCCTTCCTCGGCTTTATCCATGTAAAGAACAAAGACGCCGAGAGCTTCGTTGACGTGATACTTGGCAAGCTGGAAGAGGACAGAATGAACTTACAGGACTGTCGGTCACAATGCTACGACAACGCTGCCGTGATGGCTGGACAAAAAGTGGTGTCAGTCAAAGAATCGCGGAAAAAAACAAACTGGCAATCTTTGTAAACTGCGACAACCACTCACTGAACTTGGTTGGTGTACATGCTGCTAAGGAAGAAGCCATGATGATGACTTTTTTTGGGACCATCGAAGCACTTTACGTGTTTTTTTTCTCGCTCAACGTACCGTTGGGAGAAATTAAAAAATGCAGTGCCTGTTGTTGTGAAATCAGAGTCTGAGACCAGATGGAGTGCAAGGGTCGAAGCAGTGAAGCCGGTCGGTAGATACCTTGAGAAGATACTTGAAGTTGTTCAGGAAATGTCAAATATGACCAAGAAACGAGCGAGACGAAAAGTGATGCTGCACTACTGCAGAAGCGGATATTAAGTTATGATTTTTTGATTTTGCTGGGCTTTTGGAACAAGGTACTTGTTCGCATAGACCGTGTTCAAAAAAGACTGCAAGATCCTAAAATGAACTTTCACGATGCTGCCTTAGACATGAAAGCTCTCAGAGATCACTTTCATGAAGAAAGGGAAACTCTGGTAAGTGAGTCACTTGGTGAAGGGCTTCGTCTCTGTGAGACGTATGATGTCGACGTTGAAAGGCGTGCACGACGAAAAAAACAGATGCCTGGTGAAAAGTCGAAAGGAGAGGCGTTGACGGCTAAACAGGAAACAGAAAGGGTTATGAAATGCACACTCGATCGTCTTCATTCGGAAATCGACCAGAGGTTTACTCGCCTGCAGGACACCGACCTCAAGTTTGGCTTTCTGCTCGACATCAACAAGCTGTGCTACAGCGAAGACAAAAACGAACTAAAAACAAATTGCAACACATTTGGCAATTTCTACAGTTCCGACGTTAACGCGCAAGACCTCTATGAAGAGATTTTAGATTGTAGGCTGCTGCTTTCACGGCGTATTGACCAGACAGTATCAAGACCGGAGGAACTTCTTAAATTTATTGTGGAGTATGGTGATGATGGCGTATTCCCCAACCTTCGCGTCGCCCTTCAGATGATGTTAACCATTGGAGTTTCCATCGCTGGCTGTGAGAGGTCCTTCAGCAAGCTGAAGCTAATACTCTCCTATTTGCGTGCCACAATGGGCCAAGACAGACTTACTGACCTTGCGCTACTGAGTGTGGAAAGAGAAGAAACTGAAAAAACGAACTTTGACGTCATTATAGAACAGTTTGCTTCATCGAAAGCAAGGAAAGTGCAGCTCTAGTTTTTACGGAGTGTTCCAGTGTATAGTGCATTTTATATTTGTCTTAATATCCAAATGATGTAAATAAAGTGTTTTAAATAAAAAAACGGGTTTTTCTTGACAACAATTATTCACGATCAGCGTTACAGCACTGACGTCATAAAAGGCAACAATATGCGATAACAGGGAGACAACAGGGTTTGCCGGAACGAGTTTTTTAACGCATCATTAGCACTGATGAAAAAATGCAGGCATCATATGCAGATTTGGCGTACGCAATAATTAATTTTGAATGATACATTTCACGGTAATGTAGCGAGAAATGGTATGGACTATTTACATATGCCTAGTTCGTGATTCTATTTTCTGTGCTTATATGGATTTCATGAATTTCGCATATTTTAAGTAAAGCGAGATGACAAGAAGTGACCACCAAGGTCCATTTTTTGTTAAACTTTTTTTGCTACCATTGTGGACTTCTGGTGTGTTGTGTGATGCATGGACGTACAAGGCGGCTATAGTACACTGTAGTACAACAGCAAGAATAATAATAATAATAATAATAATAATAATAATAATAATAATAATAACAAACATTATCACGGGCATAATGAGGGGCGCGGAAATATATTTGCCCTGGGCGCCGTCCTATCTAGTTACGCCACTGAGCTTACGCAGTTATCACGTGACCGCACTGCTAATCTCATCGTCAACGCTATCAACGCCAGACCAGCTCTGTGAAAGCATTGCCCGGTGATTTAATATTGGTGGAAAGTTGGAGGTTGGCCCGGTGGTGGAAAGGAACACCATGTGCGTTTTTTATGTATAGATGTGTGCCACAGGCACGCTGTTCACAATCCTTCGTTTCATAAGACACACTCGTAACGTAATCGAAGCAGAAACTAGGCCTAAAGGGGTAGCCACAGTGTTGTTTTCAGCGTCACAAAATAGAAGCAAGGCAAATCACCAGCCCTGCATGCGGGCAAGTAGTTAAACCGTTGAGGTTGATGCATGTGGCCCCGGTGACTTTCAATGGTTTATTCCCGAAGGTACGAAGAAAAAGCAGTACAAAATGCAACGAACGCAAGTTCACTCGTTGCGTCATGTACTGTTGCTTTTTTTTTCGTACCGTGTCCGTGTTTACAAAGCGAACTTTTGAAGATGAATCAGCACAAACTATAGCCTATACCTTATGGCTCTTAAATTTGTCAGTCATTGCTTTAGCCTGTCCAGAAAAATCAAAAGGTGTTTGCTACCCACGTTCACAGTTCTTCATCTTTAGTAGACCAGTAGTCTTTAGTGGGCTTTGTCCAATTTCAGTAGCACACATACGTGTTAGGAGTTTTCACATGCACGGAAAGATGTATTCTATAGTTCCACTTTTATCCACGTATACAGCGTTGTAAAAAAATGTTAGCCACTCCCAACAAACCTCGACATCAATGTTGTGTAATTCAGAATACTCGTGATATTGCGCTAATTTCATTGAGCTGCATGTTCACTCGGGACCGCACCTTCTTATGGCGAGCACAGATTTTTTCTCTCTCACGTTGAGATAAGCGCAATTCGAGGAGGACATGCTGAAAGATCCCTATGGCACGGCATGCGACACTCCTCCGTATTCCTCGCACGCGGGCGAGGCTTTCCGTTCTACTTATAGATTACAAGTGAGCTTCTTGGATACGCATAAATAACACCGCAGGTCTGGAAGAGGGCGCAGAGCGTATATACACCACACGAAAACGAACCGTGCAACCTAGATTCTCACCTCGTTCGGCGCTGCCTCTATTGTTACAATGTATAGCGACCAAGGAAATGCAATCCTAAGCAGCACACACCCTACACAAACGAAGCTGCGCTTTCCTCATGCGTCGATATATCTGTGCAACCTCACAAATAAATACCTTCAAACGTCCTAACTAACACACTGCTCTTCGAATAGCGTACGGATATACGCGTATTCTGCCGAGTCGTCCAATGTAGTACGCGTCCCTTCGACAGTTAGTTTTTTTTTTGTATACAAAAAAGCAGATGCAGCATATATGCTGTATTTGTTTACGAGACGAATGTCTCGATGCCTTCATTGTATGTTTGGTTGCTCTTCTAAAAGAAATTTGACATCATAGCACACAAAAAAGTAGAAACAGATTCAGATGATATGCTGTCACTGGATGTCATTCACGCTCGTTTTTTTTTCCCTCTATAACAAAGTATCCTGGCTAAGTCTACGTAACTGCGAAATAACCAAAATTCGCCTACAGAACATCAGGGAACTATTGTATCCCAGAATTTCTCATACGCGACCACTGTCTTTAAAACTGCTATAATAACAAATGCTCGGGATCTCCGAAGCGAAACAAAACTTGAATCTGAAACATGCCGTAGTGGGAGATACAGGGTTAATACCACAAAAGTTGATTGATTGATATGTCGAGTTTAACGTCCCAAAACCACGATATGATCGTGAAAGACGCCGTATAGTGGAGGGCTCCGGAAATTTTCACCACCTGGGGTTTTTTAACATGCACCCGAATCTGAGCCCTGTTGTGGTCTGAGTCCTGTGGGTCTCGTCGTTGGTAGCTGGCTCCCATCGGACTCGTCCCTTATAGCGAGAAGCAATGCTTATATGGGAAAACAGAGAACAGACGTTTATTTACATTAGAGAGAGGTCAATAAGAAAGTTTAGATATATAGTGGCGTTCTTCGTACATGGCGAGTTCTCCACTCGAAAAAGCACCGAATGAGCCGTGGGGGCTCATTATAAAGGGTCTGTCCTCCCCAGATCCCTAGATCGGGGACCGCGTACAGATGGCACCGTCCAATCACGGACCACACATTACCCGCGAGGGTGACGAGCACGCACGGTCCACGCGAACGTTCAAAACTGAAGCGTGGTCACCGCACGGCCATGTGGCACGAACGCGGCTCCCCCTCCGTCAAGGTGTGTCGCTGGGCGAGGGGTCTGGAGTTGATGACTGCATCCATCGAAAGGGCCGCCGTAAACAAGCTTCCAAGGGTGCCGAACGACTCGTTCAATTAGCGGGACGATTCCCGGCCGCCGCCGCCGCCGTCATCTTCCAAAGAAGAAGCTGCACCGGTGGTCTCCCGAACTGCTCACGGCGCCGCGGCGGCAGGACGCCGCACCCTCCGGCCAGGTGGGAACAATACATGGCGGACACCGGCCGCCCACCCGTTTGGCGACTCAAAAGGAACATCAAAAGGAACGCCGATCCATTGTCAGACCTGGCGCCGGTCCTAACAGCCTCTCCGCCGGGGAAAGAAGATCCCGAGGTGCAGTGGCCAGCAGGTACTGTGCAGCGGGATCTGTATTGCAGCTTGTCGGCTCTTCCTCTATTATTTTTGTCCCGAACACTGGATCCGATGATCATTGACCAAGAGGGCGTTGCTTCGCAGGGATGAGGTGACCCCTCTCCACCATATTTTCCGCCCACCACCAATGAGGAACTGCGGAAACTGCGCCGAAAGCACACCCACACACGAGCAAGCACACGGCAATTCCCTACTCAGAATCACCAGACTTAGATTCACCTGTGGAAGTCATTTCCTTCTACCTCAACTTTATTCCTGTGGCCCCCGCCGAGTCGCAACACCACATCAGCCACTTTTGAAGACATTAAACAAAACACTTGACACATGTTTGGATAAATACAGAAAACTAGTGGGCCTCAAATCGAGGATAGAAAGCAGAAAATCGTTTTGAAGCCCTCGGGGTACTAGGGACAACGACTCAGACCATCTGCGTTGCTGTTGAGTTTACCCTTCTTGTAATGGATATCAAAGGTGTATTGTTGAAGAGCTAAGCTCCAGCGCAAAAGACGGCCGTTTTTCGATGACATGGACTGTAGCCATGTGAGGGGACAGTGGTCAGTCTCTATTGTGAACCTAGAACCGGCGATGTAGCAAGCTAGCTTCTGCACAGCCCAAACAACGCAGGCACATTCCTTTTCTGAGGCACTGTATGCTTCCTCACGAACAGAAAGCTTTCTACTGGCATACAGTACAGGGTGTTCCTGGTCGTTCTCTCCCCTCTGACAAAGCACGACACCCATACCCCGGTCGCTGGCGTCACACTGAAGAATGAACGGCTTAGAGTAGTCAGGCGCGCTCAACACTGGCTGACTTTTTAGTGCCTTCTTTAGCGTAGAAAATGCATGTTCCTTGGCCCCATCCCATTTTACGGTCTGGGGTTCAGTCTTTCTAAGAGCGTCTGTCAAGGAACTTGCAATGTCAGAGTAACGCGGGATATACCTTTGATAATAACCGGCCAATCCAAGAAACGACCGAATGTCTTTCTTGGTTCGTGGTTGGGGAAAGTTGTCTATTGCGGCCAGCTTTACTTCGGACGGCCGGCGGTAGCCTTGGCCTATTACATGCCCTAGATAAGCTACCTCAGCGCGCCCCAATTGGCATTTCGCAACCTTCACTGTTAAGCCGGCCTCACGCAGACGACATAGCACAGCTCGCAAGTGTTTCATGTGGTCTATCCAGGAAGAAGAAAAAATAGCAATATCATCTAGGTACGGGAGGGCAAAGTCCTCCATACCCTGTAACACTTTGTCCATTAGGCCAGAAAAGCAATAAGGGGCATTCTTTAATCCAAAACTAAGGACCTTCGGCCGAAATGTTCCCATCGGGGAAATAAACGCCGCAAGCCTACTAGCCCTTTCAGTTAGAGGCACCTGCCAGTATCCCCTGACTAAATCCAAAGTCGAGATGAAATTGGCACTGCTGACTTGCTCAAGCCTTTCCTCAATATGCGGAATTGGATAAGTTTGGTCCTTTGTAATCGAGTTGAGCCTCCGATAGTCAATACACGGTCGCGGCTCTTTCCCTGGGACCTCAACCAAGATCAGAGGCGAGGTGTAATCACTCTCTCCTGGCTCGATCACTCCTAGCTCGAGCATTCGGTTTATCTCCGCGGCCATTATTTCCCGTTGCCTCGGGGAAACGCGGTAAGCTTTAGAACGAATTGGTTCCGAAGATGTCAGCTCAATATCATGAACTAGGGCTTTGGTTCTGCCAGGTGTGTCTGAAAATGTTTCTTTAAAGTCAAACAATAGTTCCTTCAGTTCCGCTTTCTGATCTGGCTCCAACTCCGCCTGCTCTACCAGGTTACTAATAGTCTCGCCAATGTCTTTGTTTTCTGTTGTTAACTCCGGGAAATCAATAGGCATTTCTTCCGGTTGATTGAGCGACATGTTTACAACGGCATGCCTCTGCTGGTACGGTTTGAGCAGATTAGTGTGGTACACCTGTTGCGTTTTACGCCTTCCCAGTCCAGTAACCAAGTAATTTGTGTCTGACAATTTCTGAACTACCTCAACAGGTCCCTCCCACTGGACCTGAAGTTTATTCTTCAGTGAGGGTTTCAGTATCATCACTTTTTCCCCTACTCGAAAGCTTCGCGTCCGGGCTGTCTTGTCATAATAGCGCTTAGCGTTGTTTTGAGCTCTGCGCATTTCCTGCTCCGCTAGTTCTTGAGCTGCGTGAAGTCGGTCTAACAGCTCAAGCACGTATGCTACTACCGAAGGGTCGTCCGCCCGGCCCTCCCAAGATTCTCGAACAATGCGAAGTGGGGAGCGAAGAGCACGTCCGTAAACAAGCTCCGCAGGCGAAAACCCTGTTGATTCGTGAGGAGCGATCCGAAGCGCGAACATAGCTGCGGGCAAGCAAGCCTCCCAATCCTCTTTTTGCTCATAACAAAGGGCGCGTAGCAGCCGTTTCATGACTGAATGTACCTTTTCTACAGCATTTGACTGAGGGTGGTACACTGAACTGTGGATGATTTTAACGCCACACTTTTCTAGAAATGTCGGGGTTAGTGCACTTGTAAAAACAGATCCCTGGTCGGACTGAATTTCTGCGGGGAAGCCTACACGTGCAAAGATAGATAAAAGCGCTTTAACTACCTCCTCCGAGCTGAGCTCCTTTAACGGTACTGCTTCCGGGAATTTCGTGGCCGGGCAGAGCACTGTGAGTATGTGCCGGTACCCGGACTGCGTTACAGGAAGTGGACCCACTGTGTCTATAACCAGCCTGCGAAACGGTTCTGTGATAATGGGGACCAGCTTCATAGGTGCTTTAGCCTTATCCCCTGGCTTGCCAACGCGTTGGCACGTGTCGCAGCTTCTTACAAATGCCTCCACCTCCCGAAAGCAGCCGGGCCAGTAAAACTCCCGTAACAAACATTCTTTGTTTTTTTGATGCCGAGATGCCCTGACCACAAACCTCCGTGGACCAGGTGCAGCAGCTCCTTGCGGAAAGGATACGGTACGACTAGCTGATTAAACCGAACTCCTTTTCGACTTGTGTACTTTCTGTACAAGACGCCCCCCTTCTTGGTGAACTGAATGTTTTGCTTAGCCACCCCTTCCTTCGCGTCTGGCGTTAAGTTACGGAGAGTGGAGTCATTTTCCTGTTCCACTATCAGTTCTGTAGGACTTACATTTAACAGCTTTATAGTGCATTCTACTTCTCGAGATGCCTCGGATTCATCCGGTTTCTTACATCTTTCTTTAGATATTGTGTTTTGAGGCTCCATTATAGGGCGGTCCAGTTTCGTGCCAGGTAAAGAAGGCTCTGCCGCTGAAGCTGTTTCGTCTGCCACCGGATCTTTACAAACTGTCTGAGCGGCGAGCTCCCTTGCTTTGGATCGAGTTAAGGCCTGTACGATACCCTCACTGAACCCAATTCCTTTTTGTCGCAGCAAGTACTCTGATTTATTTGAGAACAAATACGGGTATTGCACTGGGAGATGTGCCGAAACGGCAGCTTCAGTGTCTAGAACACCGAAAGGGCCTTCGATGCGGACTCTTGCTACTGGGAGACAGGCACTGTTTGTCTCTACTGCTTGTCTTATCCACGCGCATTCTCCTGTAAACTGACTCTCCTCGACATAGGACGGGTGCACTACATCCATAGTGGCGGCCGAATCGCGGAGCACGCGGCACGGTTGGCCATTCACGACTAGGTCTCGGATGTATGGTTCTAGCAATTTCATGTTTTCGTCATTACTACAGAGTGACATTAACACAACTTTCGGGTTCTTACAACCCAAAGAAATATGCCCCGTCTGTTGGCAGTTATAGCAAACTATCGGCTTCTTGGCCTCGAACGCCTTTTTCTGTTGCCCTTCCGCCCTTTTCTCGGGTGCTTCTTCCTTTCTCTTGTTTTTCTCATCACCGCTTCCTTTGGAGTCTAAACCCTCCTTCGGCATATACCGACCCGACTTTGTCCATCGCGGAGGCTTGTCGGCCCGATATTTACTAATCTCCCTCCTAGGGACATCCTTGCCTTCGAGGGCACGGCGATTTACGTACTCCTCTGCGAGCTCTGCCGCTCTCGTGATAGTATCTACTCCTTGTCTATCCTGAACCCAGTACCTAATGTTTTCAGGTAGACGCCGAAAGAATTGTTCCAACGCAAAACACTGCAGAGTCTTTTCCGCGTCGCCAAGCGCACCCTCCTCTCTAAGCCATTCCTCCAGATTTACCTTTAAGGTGTACGCAAACTCTGGGTATGACTCGTCTTTGGCTTTCTCGATCTCACGAAATTTTCGCCTGAACGCCTCCGCTGACAGTCTGTACTTTTTGAGCAGACTCGCTTTGACTCTGTCATAGTCGTCTGCGTCTTCTTTACCCATACGGGCTATAATGTCAGCTACTTCACACGGCAGCAGCGTAAGCAAGCGCTGGGGCCACGTGTTTTTAGCAAAATTTTCCCTCTCGCACGTGCGCTCAAAGTGCACCAGAAAAAGACCCATGTCCCCTCCTACCGCGTAGGATGGCATCAAATCTGTCATTCGGCGCTCTCTTTCTCGTGCCACTGCGCTAGCTCCGTTCATTGATTGAGCCTTTGCTAGTTCAATTTCTAGGCGTTTCATTTCCATACGATCGATACGTTCTCTTTCCTCTTTCTCCTCACGACGTCTCTGTTCCTCTTTTTCCTCCCGGAGCCTCTGCTCCTCTTTTTCCTCACGGAGCCTCTGCTCCTCTTTCCTTGCGTAATAGCCTCCAAGCATTCGCTCAGCTCATCGTCATCTGCCCCGATCTTCTCGATGGCGTCAATGATCTCCTGCTTTCTTTTCGTCTCGGCAATTACCTGGCCCAGCTCTCGGGCCAACTCTAACAACTCTGGCTTTTTTAGTCCCTTCAAATTCATGGCGGTCCTTGGTGCTGCTAACTCTTTTAACTAAACAACTTTGACGTACTATCAATACTTCCGTCAACCGTTACCAAATCACTGCTTTGTTTACAATCCCACGCAAAGCCTGGTGATATCTCAGCAAACTTTGACGTACTATCAATACTTCCGTCAACCGTTACCAAATCACTGCTTTGTTTACAATCCCACGCAAAGCCTGGTGATATCTCAGCAAAGAAAAGCAGTGCACTCACCCTATGCAGTCATGAATTCGGACGCGTTCCTTCCCGTGTTGTCAGAGATGCCACGAAGCAGTTTTGTCCGACTCTAGGTCCTCCAGACAGCAGGTCTCAGCATTGCCTCCTGGTCGATGAGCTCGATCCCACCGCTGCCATCCGTTGTTGTGGTCTGAGTCCTGTGGGTCTCGTCGTTGGTAGCTGGCTCCCATCGGACTCGTCCCTTATAGCGAGAAGCAATGCTTATATGGGAAAACAGAGAACAGACGTTTATTTACATTAGAGAGAGGGTCAATAAGAAAGTTTAGATATATAGTGGCGTTCTTCGTACATGGCGAGTTCTCCACTCGAAAAAAGCAACCGAATGAGCCGTGGGGGCTCATTATAAAGGGTCTGTCCTCCCCAGATCCCTAGATCGGGGACCGCGTACAGATGGCACCGTCCAATCACGGACCACACATTACCCGCGAGGGTGACGAGCACGCACGGTCCACGCGAACGTTCAAAAACTGAAGCGTGGTCACCGCACGGCCATGTGGCACGAACGCGGCTCCCCCTCCGTCAAGGTGTGTCGCTGGGCGAGGGGTCTGGAGTTGATGACTGCATCCATCGAAAGGGGCCGCCGTAAACAAGCTTCCAAGGGTGCCGAACGACTCGTTCAATTAGCGGGACGATTCCCGGCCGCCGCCGCCGCCGTCATCTTCCAAAGAAGAAGCTGCACCGGTGGTCTCCCGAACTGCTCACGGCGCCGCGGCGGCAGGACGCCGCACCCTCCGGCCAGGTGGGAACAATACATGGCGGACACCGGCCGCCCACCCGTTTTGGCGACTCAAAGGAACATCAAAAGGAACGCCGATCCATTGTCAGACCTGGCGCCGGTCCTAACAGCCCCCGGGCCTGCAGCATTTACGCCTCCATCAAGAATGCAGCCGCCGCAGCCGGGATTCGATCCCATGACCTGCGGGTCCACAGCCGAGTACCTTAGCCACTAGACCACCACGGCGGGGCATTTCACCAAAGTTCTTTATCATGTCGCGTATTCTCAAATTTCGCCTGCCATGAATGTGTGTCCGCTTTACCCAGGAATCTAACCCGCACCCTCGAGCTTATGGCAACACAGCACAGTTGCTAGCGAAGCTACCATCAGTCAGCTTTCTGAAGCACCGCTTGGCATCCTGTAATTTTATGCCAACTCGAGCCTCAGCACGTGCCGCGCATCATTCCGTCGGTTTCGACTCAAGTGTTGGGCGCTAAGTCCACGCCCACGGGCATTCATGCTCTAAACAAGAACTGAGCAAAATCTGGCTAGCTAAGTAGAATCTGACTAGAAGTTATTGCTAAGTGATTTATCTATATGCGCTCACAACCACGCGTTGGAATGTCTACGCACGGTTGGAAGTCGAAGCACTGACAAGACGGTCGCAAAGGTAAGACAAACGAGGTGGCATAGTCGTAACCAATCGCGTTTCGAGCAGCTTATACACACAGTCTATGCACAGGAACTCAGGCGAAAGCAATCTCTCTTGGTAAAAAAAACAAATATATAAAGGTTCACTTCCTTCAAATACCTGCACGCACTGTGCGCGCCGATTGCCTGGGCGGTGCTCTTGGCGTCAGGTGGCTGGCCGACGGATTAGCTCTATACAGTTGTGGAGCATGTGTACGCACTACACTAGTTTCTTTGCATGTATCGCTCTCTCAGCACTGACATAAGTCGAGGAGGAGGAAAGTAAAGAGAGAAAAGAAAGCAGTTATATAGGAAGAAAAAAAAAGGAGGGCGCCGTCTCCTGCACACACGTGCTCTACCCACAATTCTTGCGCTGCCTCTGACGACGACACTCGCAGCTAAGAACATGAAAAAGAGGTAAAATGAAAAAAAAATCACAGAGACGGTGAGAAAGCGCCGGTGCCTATATAGACCATACACATAGACCTACACATCATCTCGTACGGTCAGCGAAAAGTAAGAACAAGAGTACATCTCTCCGTGCGAAGTGCGCGACCATTAGCTGTTCGCAACAAATATCGCGACAAGCCATCGCCCTTTATTCATCAACGCGTATAGGATGGCGCGGCATTGCGCAATAATCTACGGCATGCCGATTTCGCGCGCCTCATAGTTCCGGGCCCCCGTCCTTTTTCTCCAGCGCCGAACCAAGCTTTCATCGAGTTTTTCGCTTACGAAAACACTTTCTCGTTGTTGGCGCCTGCGCGCACCAAACGTGTTTCACGCTAGATATTTCGCACACCCTTAATCGCTTCTCGCGGGAGGGGTCCCAGTTTCTGTACGCCCATATAGGATAGATAGTACAGGGAGTGCCCCACGATTCGGTCACTACTGTGAAGTGAGCGACAAACGCAGTTGCGTATGTGCGCGGGCACGCTTTTTATCGTATAAGAGCAAACAGGCGTCGATCTAGCGGTGTCAACCACTCCGTCAGTTTCCTCACATATAGAGGCGTCAGAATGTGCGCGCTGCCGAAACTGCCGAACGCACCTGCAATGACACGCCAACCTATAGGTTGTCTTGTCGAATGGGGGACAATAAACTAGGTGCCTTTGCATATGTACCGTATGAGAGAGAAGATAAATAGAGAGGAAAGGCAGGGAGGTTAACAAGCTTGGCTCGGTTGGCTACCCTACACTTGGGGTGGGGGAGAAGAAAAAACAATAGAAAGGAAAGGGATATAAAAAAGAAGAGGAGTAAGAATCAGAAGGATGAATTGTTCAGCTCGAAACTACACAGAGTGGTTTTCACACTGTTCTGCACAAGCGGTCTTGAAGTCTGGTGGTCCTTAAGAAGTGCAAAAGGGCTTTCGTGGCTCTGCGCGTATGGAAAATCGTCGGCCAAGGTCCCAGGATTGTCCGGACGTCCCAGGATCGTTCCAGGATGTACCATACGAAGTTTGTATGCAGCCAGCGATGTTTTTTTCTTGAATAAATGTTATTTAGGAATGATTTAAGAAGTGGACTGGCCCCCGTCTTCGATAA
>WOVY01002690.1:0-27548 GCA_013436015.1 Rhipicephalus annulatus | reverse complement strand
CACATAGGTGCGAAACTGAGCGCCGGTGGAATGCCTTTGTTTCGCATCGCGTGGGGGTGCGCGCGGGCGTGGCTGTAGTATATACCTCGTGCACTCTGGTGCACACGCATGCGAGGTGAATTCAAAACTGGCCAGATGGACCGAGAGCTTGTCGGCGGCGGCACCGATCCGCAGCGCCGTGCACATGGTGTGCCCGTCTATACAGTTTATCAGATGCTGTCGATGTATCGTGCTAGACTGAGGAGGGGTATTTCATGTTTCAAGAAGTCAAAGACGAGTTCAGGCTGGTTTTCGCACGCAGCATGTTATGCTCGCGCTGGGGGGGCTCACACACTGTGGACTATCCAATCCAAAAGAGGCGCAGGAAAGCGAGCACCCGTGGGCAGCGTTTGCCACTCGGGGCTGTCTTTTCGCCAAATTGGTGAATTTAGGAGACCCGTGACTACCCACAGTGAAGCGGCTGATGCGACTGGGATAAAAAAAAAAACGTCTGTATAATATTGAGGCTATTGATGGTACTGTGCTGCAGGGGGTTGTACATAATTAAAATTCGTACAGCTAGAGAACTCTCATATGTAGAGTGCATGGCGACTTTTTTTTTGGCGAACTTTGAAGAAAAATGGCGATTTTTGGCGACTTTTTGCTCGTCTTTTCGCGAATTTTACTCGAAAATCAGTGGCAACTCTGCCCCGTGGGTGCGTGGTTATGTGGGTCTGTCGAATAGTGGCTGGCCGGATTTGCTTTTTTCTTCGAACGCATTCTGGAACGCCGAGGGATTTGATGTTACGTGACCCGGGTTCCGAGCAGATGCGATGTGATAGCGCCATCAGCGGACACTTAGAGGGGTGGCTGTAAAATATAGTATTAGCCTCAACTCGGATCTAAGGGGAGATATTAGCAAATGTCTTGTTTCTTTTCCTTCTTCTTCTTCTTTTTTTTTTGTGCGTGTACTTGCGTATGATATTATTCGAAGAGCTAGGCGCTTTTCGTAAGTTTCGTGCGTGCGGGGGCCGTCCACTTAAAGGAGGCGCATCTGGAGGCGCATCTTTCCCCCTTTACATTATAATGGGTCCGATTAATAGGGGAGCCACGGTGGTTTATAGTTCCCCTTATACGAGCCTATTATAGGCTGTGCCGCATATAGAGCACGGACATGATGAAGTTAGAGATCCTTGAATAGCCACCATGTATAGTGCTCTAATGTTAAATCAGAATCCCAATCGGTATTGATGGAGAGTGAGGCCGTCACTTTTCCGCGTCTATTCGCGATGATCGCTCCTGAAATAGACTGACAGACTAAAATTTAATTCGACATCAAATGCAGCGACGACTAATAGTGCTTCGATCACGTTGCGACTTTTGTAACATTAAGCAGCCAATCTGGGCCAATTAACGCGCTTTAGTTGGACCAGGCGACAAAAACACGTCCGGAGGGGAACGAACGGGCAGACGCTCGATGTTTCCACCGAAAGGTTGCCCAATTTACAACTCTCCCTCCTCCGATCAATAAACACAAGACCTCTATTGCAAGAATCCCTCACACATGCTATAAGAAATTAACTCCCCTCTGGCCTCGACCCCTGGAATACGCTCCATCCTCATAAAGAACTCGACTGGAAGGATGCGATGGCGTTTAACAATTCACAGGGGTCCTTTTCTCACACTTTTAATAGTTTAAAGCTCAAGTTAACTGATTGCTGCCGTGTACGCTTAAGCCCTTTAACCCATATGATGCCATAGCCCCGTCGTGGTGGTCTAGTGGCTAAGGTACTCGGCTGCTGACCCGCAGGTCGCGGGATTTTCCCATGGAGTCGGAAATGTTGTAGGCCCGTTGTGCTCAGATTTGGGTGCACGTTAAAGAATCCCAGGCGGTCGGAAATTTCCGGTGCCCTCCACTATGGCGTCTCTCATAAACATATTGGTAGTTTTGGGACGTTAAACCCACACATATCAATCAATCATCAATCATATGAAGCCACATCTTTGGGTGATAACAGTCAGGAAAACCCCTACTGAAATGCTTTGGTGTCAACCTATTACACGCACACCTTCAAGATAGTTTGATACAGTTATCTTCGTATCCTCGTAAAGTACTAGATATAGCCAGAAAACCAGGAAAAATGGTCTGGTTTCCTGGCTATATCTAGGAATTTATGCGGGGCTTGATTAAAAGTGTATAGTTGTACCTACGCTTGAAAACGTGGTTATGTATACTATTTTCATACCGTTTGTGCCGCTTTGAAAAGACCTCGCATGACATCTAATTTGACTGAAATCGACGAACGTCGTACTGGAAAAATCATATAAACAGAACAGGTATATAAAACAGAACTGAACAAAAAAAAAGGGGGGGGGGGGAAACCCTTAAGTTTCGCTTTTAATAGTTGAACGCGATAGCGATATTCTGTTGCTAGTACGTACTTGAAAACACCTAATGTATGATATATTTTCGAGTTTGCTATGCACCCACAACGTGGCCTTAAGGGTGAAGTAGCTTGTGTGCTTTTTGTAGTGTGTGACTAGCTCTAAACTATGAAGTCGTAATGATAATCCAATGTTCTGACGCCAGATGACAACGCACGCTTCTACAGGTACCACGCATCATTTCATGTTGTATTGTGAAGCATGGATACAGGAAGCGTGTGTTTGTAAAACATGAAAGTATCATGTCGCTGCAATTCCCAAGCGAAAGAAGTTGTTTTCGTTGTATGCTCAAGCAGAGGCTTGACTGTGTGAGAACACCCGCTTGCCGCGCAAAATGACGCAGGTTCGATCCCCACTTAGACCCAGAAATTTTTCATTTGTGTTAATAATAATAATAATAATAATAATAATAATAATAATAATAATAATAATAATAATAATACTTTTATTTTCACCAATACAGTGTTGATGGAGGGAGTGAAGGGAAAAAAGCGACAGGCCGCATGCCTAAGTTCCCACCCCCTAATTACATCAGGCAGAGGGAATGGTGGCAATTGAATACATAAAATGGCCACAGTAACTCACCTTCGTTACTAAATATATTAACGCACGTGTGATGAATGCATTTTAAATGGAGGCAGTACAGGTAGTGTACACTTGATACAACAAAAAAAATGGATGAGCATGGTTGCAAAAGCTTTATGCAAATATGGCTAAAGAAAACATTAAGAGCAGAATAACAAAGATGCACAAAACACGGCGACACATTGCATGACGCACATAAGGGGGTAAATGCTAATGATGTTTAGAACAATAGTTAGAATCAATCAAAAATTTTATTTGCATCTTTATCGATTTAATGGTCACATAAAGATGATGCTTTTTTGCTCACATCCAACGACGCCGACACTGACCACCGGAATTTATGAGAAACGAGCTCTTTGAATGCTATCGCGTTAAAGGGCTTTATATGAGCTTGCATAGAAAGTTTCAGGCCTAAATTCGGTCGTGCGAAAAGTGAATTCTTGTCACGTCAAGGGTTCTAGGGCGCGCGATTGCCACGATTGCAGCGTTTCTGATGTTCGCTGGGTCGTCAGATGACAGGCACGATTACGCGACGGCGTCTTTACAGTGCATGTGCGGTATACAGCGTAGATTCGCCGTGAAGTCTTTCCTCGGAAAACTTTCGGGGAGGCACCTGATAGCGCGGATGAAGAGGCGATAGGCGCTAATGATTTTCTCGCGGAGCAAAGCAGCTCCTATCCGGCACCTTAATAGACTGTTCATCACCTCACGTTCTCTCAGAACGCGCCACGCACACACATTCTCCGGTTGTCGACGACGGGCGAGAGGCCAATCCGGGAAGGCTCGTGACAGTGAGAAACGTGATCCCTTTGTTTCTCGCACGACCCTCTGCGTCTTCGAAGAAGTTAACGCGCGCTCGCGGAGAGGAAGGGCAGCTGCGATAGAATGATGAACTGGCCTGTTCTTGTGCAACGAAAAGCTCTGTTTCTCGAGCGCGTCAGTGTCGAGGGTGAAGTTCAGGTCACCATCACCGCCCCCGCTCTCGGCTGTTCTTTTTTTTTTCCCTTTGCTTTACTCTTGAAGTGCATTCTCCCTAGCTTTTTTTTCTTTCTTTTCTATTTTTTTTCACTTTGAGACAAACGATGTGCGTGTATACATGTTTAGGCAGCGTTTATCTGAAGGAGGAATGAAGGACGACGAAACAGAAGACGCAAGGGCAGCCCAGACTATGACCCGCTCTGGAGAAACACATCAACCTACTTCTACGCGAGAGCAGCTCGCCTAATATTATTTCTCTTTTATTTTCACTCGTTTCTTCTGCATCTTCTCTCTTGCCCCAAATTTTTTATTCAAGTTCAGTGCCATAAGGCAGAAACAATAGACTCTTTTGTTCTTGGTCGAACAAACTCCAGCGACGTCACAGTGTCTACCAATTGACGAACCATCTCGCTGAAAACATGCGGCGCCGGTGTGCTCGTACTATAAGGGCTGGATTATGAAAAAAAAAAAAAAACGCTCGTTATGTAAAGGCTATTGCTTATGGCTGAAGAAAGAAGCGCACTCAAGTGCCCCATGCCTTGTAGTTTCCTCTCGATCGACCCTTGCATAATATTGCGATGGCAGCTACGTATTCCGTTGCTGCTCAGCAGGCAGGGTATTTTGAGAACCAGCAAGTGCGTCTCTGGCTCGCGCTGCACGCTTGATGAGCGTGTATAAGACTAGTTCGCAACTTGGTGATGTTTTGTGGGTCGAGCTTGTTTATCGTTACGTAAACGAAGCGCATTCGTATGTTAAGTGTAGTTATACATCGTCACATTTAACGAACTACATTAACGTGCTGATTTAGCGGTGTCTTATACATATACTGCAAAGTGGAAGAGCCTATAAATTGGACGACAGAGCTTTCAGGTTACAGCTCTTTAAAAAAAGGTATGCCGCACAGCCACTCGGTGAGCGAGGGCGAGTCTGCTCATTCTCGCTCAGCGAACTGGAGGCGAAAATGTTTAAGGCCCGTGTACCTATAGGTTCAGGTGCTTGTCAAAGAACCCCAGGTGGTCGAAATTTCCGGAGCCCTGTGCTACGGCGTCTCTCATAATCATATCGTGGTTTTCGGATGTTGAACCCTGATAATTATATAATTACTTATCGCTCAGTGGCCACCTACCACAGGTGTTATGTGACGTTTCAATGAGACAGATCGTCGTTTTACGCTTCATCGCTTGTGCTTGGATAGTTCCTCCATGCCTTTTTTGTTAGTGGTTATGCTCATCCGCTTCAGTGCAGCCAACTGATTTCTGGATAACCTAGTTGTCCCCCTTTGTCGTATTTGATGTTTGAGTGGACAGAGGGATAGAGAGAGACGCGTAGCTAAGCTTTATCAAACGCGTGGCTCAGCTCTATCCGTGCCGCAAGGGGCACTGCGGCCATCTTTGTTTCACGTGTAAGCAAGCCTAATTAAGAAATTCGGTATTTATACTATGTGCACACTATTTCTAAACTACGTTAACAATATATTATTTCCGGCTTCGCTTCGTACGAGTTGACTTCAGTCAGATTTTAAGGAAATTAGCATTTTGCTCTTTCTTTCAAATAGACACGCTTGCTTTGTAGCCATGCTTCGCGCCAACAGGCAAGCCGCACAATGCAAAGAGGCGCTGTAGAAGGCGCAATGCAAAGAGGCGCTGTAGAAGGCGCGCTGCCTCTCCCACTTTTTCTTACCACTCCCCTTCAATCTTTGGCTTCTCTTAGTGAGATACATACAAGCAACTTCTCTGTGGTGTCGAAGGGAGGGTAAAGCATCGGAACAGGGGAATTAGGATGACTGGACCGCGTAACTCTTAAAGAAAAAAAAAGGTGGCCCAGGAATTTGTTCGATTCGCCGAACAGCGGCGGGAATGGCTGTGGGTAAGAAAACATGCGTAACCACCTCTATTGCATACGCCTACGTCTGCACTACATATAATTTTTTTTTCTTTCGTCGTTTTTCACTTCATATCGGCTGTCAAATCGAAATACGCGTGTCGCACTTCGTTGTTGTTATTGTTGTCGTTGTTGTTGTTGTTGTTGTGAAGGTGCAGCAGGAGTAAAGGGGAAAAAAGATGTCATACACGACTTCAATCTGAATTCCGAACAATAAAAGGAAGACGCCGAATGAGAGTCGAAGCAATGGATGCAGTGCGTGTAGTCGCCGCACCCACCAGGAAGGTCTATAACCCGACGCGCAGAGGTCTATAACACACCTCAAGAGTTCACGCGCAGCGCAGGAAACGAGGAAGCCGCCGAGCCGGCAATGGGGGACGCATGAGGAGCGAATTACGGCCGCGCGCTTCCCAAAAACCTTCTTCCTACTTTTCTTTTGTTTTCGGGCGGTCTTTCGCACTCGGTGACGTGCAGCTTAAAAACTCGATGCCAGGCGCTAATATAGCGGTCGGAGCAGTGCGGTTCTCGTGTCGTGCCGCGGTGAGCGGCTGCGCAGCCGTCTTCGCACGAGTTAGCGCGGGCCTCCATGACGACGTTCATAACTGCCGCACGTGTGCTTCCATTTCAGAAACGGTGCCGCATATTCAACTCTTGCATGTAGTCCTCCCGCACGCACGCCATGCGTACCGTTTTGTGGTGATTGTTTTTAGAAACTTGCTACGCGACTATTGCAGACATTTATTTTCTCTCTGCTCGGTTCTACCGTTGAGCGAACGTTTTATACGAATATACGAAAAGCGCTTTCTGTTTCTTAATTATCTCCCCCATAAACCTGGCACGGCTGCGTTTTTAGCGTTGTGGTGAAGGATACGTTGTGAATGCCCGCTCGGAGGACCGTGAATATGGGTGCGCGGATGATGGAATGAGACCTCATCTCGACGTTTTCAATGTAAATGAACAGCGAAGTTTCCTCAAGAGGGCGCACTGCACGTACTGGAAAGGTTCATTGTAGTCGTTGCGAGTGTAGAAAAAGAAGGCGAGTTTGCTTACAGGCGAATGAGTTCTACTTGGATGCTGCTCGCACGTGGTCGAATTACGTAAAGCTCCTTTGCGGATGGTGCTCGAGGAAAACGAGTCTGTAAAAGCGATGATTCCCGTTTACTGACTGAAAACACAAGGCCGACAAATACACGTGCGCACTATCGATCGCAATGGTTCCAGATCGGGCTTAATTGCGATCGAAAGTGCGCCGTTGTAGTAACCGAATGAAAGAAAATAGTTTTTTTTTCCTGTGATACCAAGCATGAGTGGTAACAGCAAAGACAAACGCATGAATTACATCGACTTTGATACCGCTGTAGCCATGATGGAAAGCAGCCTTCATGTAACAATTTCTGAGTCCAAACAAAGCACAGAAAAAGCCAGTTTTGACGCTTTTGATGCAAGGGCAAAACAACCATTGCGACAGCAACAAATCCGAACGTTATAAGAAATAAGGCGAGCAACTAACTTCTTTAGCATGCGACATGACGTAACTCGTCAAATCGCTGGCGTATGGAAACGTGGCCGCTGCAGCAGCCGAAGCGAACTGCGTGCAGTTTCGTTTGTGCGCAGAATGAGTAATGAGAACACAAAAATTACAAAGGTACCAGCCGCCCGCTGATTCCTGTCAAGATAGGATGCGCACTTCTGTGTTCGGGGCTCTCGCCGGAGCCACGCAGCCCCCCTCGGTGACCGTGCTTCGCCAATATTTAAATAGCTCTGAGAAAGCATCGTTTCGCTTCAAATTTCTCCGTGATCACTATTTTACGAAATTTTTGGCAGCGGTGATCATATTTATAGAAATATAAACGATGATAGCGTTCATGTTTGTTGTCCCATGTTTTACACCCTTAAGTGACGTGAGTCACTCCCTTCCTCCCCCGGTTCACTCCACAGTTGTCACCACTGGCACTTCCGCATCTTTATGTAAAAAGCGTACCAGGATAGTACAAATGTGAGCAAGAAAAATGCTGTAGGACTTACGCCGGAAACACAGCTTCACACACACACACACACACACACGCGCGCGCATATACATACATACATACATACATACATACATACATACATACATACATACATACATACATACATACATACATACATACATACATACATACATACATACATCGTTTGTGTAAGCACGAAAGAAACGAATTGTAAGAGTACAATAAATGCGGAATCGAACGCGATCGAAAAAGGCGAATGATCTACAATGCGCGCTGTCACGTTTTTCTGCGGTCGCCAAAGTACATAGGAACCCCGATTTAAACGTAATGAAAGCTAGAAATTGGCTGGTGCTGCGCAAAATTGAGAAGGCGAAAACAAGGATATACACGTATTCGTTCGCCCTTACTAACGCGTTTTATTACGTGAGTATATAGTGCGACTCGTCCCCCGACATACAGCGCTTCGCGTTTCCCTCATTGAGGCCGGTCATGTTGCGCGGCGCGGCTGTAACGCATGCAGTATACGCTTTAGAGCCGCCGCGACAGCCTTCCTCCCACGCGGTGTCGAAGATGAAGCGTCCAGCTTTGAGGCAGTCACACCTCGCGCGGCCAAGTGCTTTAGGGGTCGGATGACCTCATTTTTGGGCGCCAGCAAGGCAGAAGAATATATACGTATACTGCGCGCGCCGATCCGCGGATCTGTAGTCAGGCACGACATCTTCCATGCATGGCGCCTCCTTGAGGATGCAGCGACCCCCAGGTCGTCCATTTCGCTGTCGCTCGCTTCGCGTGAGAGTTGGCGCCTCAGTGGGCACGACTGATCACGCGCGATGCTCTTGAACGTGAATTTATAGGGCCAAGAAATTTCGAACTGATAGAGGGAGAAGCTTTGTATCGCCCCGGAATACCACTGTTTTTCGCGCGTTGTCACGCCCTCTCCAAGCATAAATGATCTCTTCAGGCATGAATGGTTTTACACTCTCTGTCGATCGATCACTCACTCACTCACTCGCTCCCTATGATTGCAGCAAGTAACCATATCATGCAGCTGGCGCAAAAATAAAACAGGACAGTACAGTTGCGGCAGCTGTCGAAACTGTGACACAAAACTGGCGCGAAAAATCGACAACTATACAGTTGCCGCATCGAACGACTGTTAAATACACACTATAGTGTTGCCGAAACGATATGTCCTTTACACGATGGTGAATTTCGAATAGTGTTGCTACATGTGTTTCAAGTGACGCAATTACCGACAATGCTTACTCACTATGTGGCAAATATGGTCCACGTATAGAGAGCTTCTGCTGCAACTTTTTTTTTTTTCTTTCGAGAGTGCTTGCATATACCAGTGGCGTTCTCTATACGTTCACTCTGACCGCGGGTGCTAGCAACGGGACCGCATGCACGTCGAACTAGTTCGAGAACTCAGAAATAGGTATAGTTAAATTAGGATACAAGCGGTTTCTACGGCGTAGTAGATGTTTTCAAAGCTCCGTCACTTCAAATTTGATGTATACACGTATAGTGGGACGCAGTGTTGGGTGGTTCAGTTTGGTACCTGGAAAAATCGCACCGCAACTTGACGGCCTCTAATGCAGATTGCGCATTGTTATTTTTATGCGCCCGTAAGAGAGTATAAGCTGCTTCACCAAGCGTATGCCATCGAGGCAGAGAACAAGAAGATGAAAGAGAGAAAGAAAGGTCATGACACACTTCGGTTGCTTACGGCGCTCGAAAAGTTGCCGTCACTGAAATATGTAAAACGGAAAGGACAGAAAGAGAGAAAGATGTTGGAGTAAAAAAAAAGCGTGATTTGTGTTGTAACGTTATGGACCCGATCGAAATGCGGCAGCCGTGGCCGTGGATGGAGCCCGCGGTGGGGGGATAAACATGTGTGCTTCGTCTACAGGGCGGGCTTTGAGACATTCTTGCACATTCAGAGTGGCGGTTTGGGTGACAGAATGCATCTTAACTTTGTATGCGTACAGTAGCGCACAAAAAAAAAACGAGGGAAAAGAGGGAGTGAGGGACACTTCCCACAATATGTTTTGTTGAACCTCATGCTGTGCAATAGGCTGCGCTGAAAGGTTCACTGTGATCGCAGCGGTTTTCTTCAGTGCCCTGTGCAATGCCGCATATCGTTGAATAGCCACGCTTAAAGTTTACGCCCTGGAACAGCAAACGTAATCAGGGCAGCTAAACGGGTGGTCGTGGCGTTGTCGATTCGTAATCGAACATACCCTGGAGTCGTTTCTTGCTGTGAAAGCGACGAGGGAAGAGCTAAGCGTGCACGCGAAGGGTGAGAAAACTGAGAAAGGACGGGGAAGGGTGAACTGATGTACGAGCTGTAAAAAAAAAAAAGACCACGCCAAAGCGTCGTTTGAATAATGTTGTTGCAAGAAACGCGAACAAGAAGGCGACGGGCAAGGCTACGGGAAGGAATACGCGTCTGCCTCACTCCACCGTCGGCAGGGTCAAGGCGTTGCCAACACGCGGCGCCGAATCTGCCCAGGAACGTTCCCGCGCTCGCAGCTGGTGTCGGCTGTGTCCGCGTGGCGCGCGCTGGCGAAGGCGCAACGCTCCTTCTCGGCTGTAGTACCTGGACTTCGTGGCTCACCGCCAGCGATGATCCGCGTGCAGTCGCGCTACGTGATTATGCGCGACGCGGCGCTATAGTTGCGGGGGTGTAGCGTGACCGCGGCTTGCCTGCCTGGACTCACCTGTGCACGGCTGGCGAGTAAGCGATATCGGACAGCGACCTTCGCCCACCGCGTTACGACGACACGGCTCCGACGTGCGCCGACCCACAGTGGGCGCGCGATGCGGCACGGGTTAAGCGGACGGGTCGCGGGAAAATAGAAGATCCCGCGGCCGCGCCCTCGTGCCTTGCACGCCGAAGTGGCGGTACCATCTTTGTACTGTTGCATGACTACTTTTTTGTTTGTATGTATAGAATCACCAGCGTTGTTGTACGATCGAGGCTTGGAGTCCTTTTGTTTTCCTTGTACTCTTCCCTGCTCCGTGAATGTTGAGTTCTGGAAAGGGTATACCTGTGCATGGTTACGTGTATAATCATAGCGGCTATTTAGAATTTTGTTTTAGAGAGAGTCGTCCAAGATTAGCGCGTCAGTGTTCTCGATGTCTTCGCGATCAGCCTTCGTCCAAGTCCGGTATAAAAACGCCGTCGAGGTTTGCAGCTGTAGTTGCACGATCGATTTTGTTTTTTAGTCTTTCGATTACGCCATGTACCAGCCCCATTGGGATCCAGTTTCTGAGATTTTGGTTTGTTCAGCTATTGATTATTAATGTTGAAAGGGGTATAAAGGGCCAAGAGAATATGCCAGTCTGTGCCAGAGAAAAATATTCATCATCGCCAAGTTGCATTAAGACGAGAAGGTCATGTTCTGATATGTGTTTCCTCAGCACTTGGAAGCCATGAGTCATGTCATCTTCAGTATGTGTGAGGTGGGAGAATATGCCATATACTATAGTTGGTATAAGAGCATGTGACATGTTGCTGCATATATGTATCGATGGCAGGGTTTTAGTCCCTGAGTATCTTTGAGTTTTGCTTTTATGATGCTGCACTTTAATTATATACTCAGGACTCCTAGGTCATATTACGGTGAACTGCCCGCGTTCTTCTGTATACATTGAGTTGCAAGCGTTATCGAACGAGGTAAGACATCAGGCACTATATAAATTTCAACGACAGAAAGGAGTATATCTCGTAATTGTTCAAGGGCAAACAGCCTGGCCTATATAGGCGTGTTACAAAGATAAAGAAAAAAAATACGTACCGGACAAAAACTGCGTAACAAAATGCCTGCATGTTTATGGGTATAAGCGTCGGTAGGTATACAAGATGCTAGCACTGGGTGCATGTGCGTCAGAATGAACGAAACATGCGCGGGTCGGCGCGTCATCTTCAATCATTCTCAGTCGGTCCACACGTTCGCTTTCGCTTGCGAAAAATTGCTGCTACGTTAACTCAGCTATACCATTGACGAAACCAGCGGGATTACTGCTAGCTAGTATCTTTTCATGATCGTCTGAAATTTAAGCGACGAAAGCGCCGGTTCTTTGATAAAGACGCATGATTGATTGATTGATTGATTAATTGATTGATTGATTGATATGCGGGGTTAGCGTCCCGAAATCACCATACGATTATGAGAGACGCCGTAGTGAAGGGCTCCGGAAACTTCGACCACCTGGGGTTTTTTAACGTGCACCCAAGTCTGAGTACACGGGCCTACAACATTTCCGCCTCCATCGGAAATGCAGCCGGCGCAGCCGGGATTCATGATCCCGCTACCTGCGGGTCAGCAGCCCAGTACTTTAGCCACTATAGACCACCGTAGCGGGGCAGCATGCTCATTCAAGGGCGCAAAGTAATACGGCTGGCGCGCAATGCATTTGCTATGGTAATCGAGCCCGGTCGGAATCGAATTTTTATTTTTATCATAGTTTACCTCTCTGTAGAAACTGTGGAACTGAGCCAATCATTCATAATTTTCGCCCATGTATAGCTCGATGGTGATCGAATGTGCACCGTGTGACAACCGTACAACATTTCCACAATAAATATTAGGATCTTGCCGCAGAGAAATTTTCCTCGTGTGACAGCCTCTGCATGAATGAGGAATGCGCGTACATGTGACTCTCGCGTTTGCCCGCAATCACACCAGAAAAGCTGCGGCTGCACACGGCTGTAAGATTGCAGTATTACTTCCCACAAAGCGGGGAATGCGCTTGCGCTGTGCTTCGTAAGGCTATGCGTGCCTAGATAAAATGCCAATTTTCGCATGCCTGTCGTGTCAACGGTGGCCCGTCTTTAGATGCAAACTAAAATGGATGAAGTAGCGTGGTTTACGTGCATTTCTTTTAGCAAAAATAAGTCTATTTGCCGCAAGCACTCGTTAATATCCATTTTATACTTTAATTCAACACGAAATCAGTCGTTACCTTTTGCAAAAGCAGCGCGATCGGCTCCCGTTGTTTTCATATAGGTGGTCATGTCAGACGACGCCGGCAATCATGCATTATGAGAAGCGTAAAACTTTGCTGGAGCAGTTATTTAGCGCTTCGTACAGTCAATGAAGGAGCTGCAGCAGTGTTTTCACGATTTTGTTGAGTGAAGTACAACAACAATGTTAATTATAATAATAAATAGAGAGACCCGAAAACGGCTGCGGGCTGCTCGCGTGAGGGGTGGCGGAGCAATCCAACTACGCACGTCAGAGGGATGCATCCGCATGGTGGTACCACGGTATGTCATCGCGCCCAATACTAAAGAAATGTGAAGTTTGGTCCTTGGAGGCACAGCGTTGAAGGTTTTAGCGCCTTGTCAGTCAAAGTTATGACACGTGATACGGTGATTTGTATGCATATTGCCCCTTTCTTTTTTTCTTTTTTTCGAAATGATCTAGTTGCGAGCTTTGCGGTTGTCCTGTCAAGCCACGTTCTTCCTTTTGCGTCTGATTGATATGTGGGGTTTAAACGTCCCAAAACCACTATATGATTATGAGAGACGCACTGTAAAAAATATCCGTGTTTTAACGTCGGAGCAGACCGTAGAAACTACAGAGTAACATCTGTTTCCTGAAAAATAGCGAGGACTGGACGTTTAAAGCACAAACTGTGCTGCGGTTTATGGGAAACAGCAGGAGTTGCCGTAAAGCAGCAGTCGATGTTTCCGTTCTTTCGCTCCTTCCGTAAAACACCAGAAAAACGTATGTCTTCTGTACTTCAAGAACACGCTTCCGTGATTTGTGTGCACGGCGACATACTGGCTGAACTTTGACCATTCCCCCCGTTCGACAATGATACAGTGAACTAGAACAGAAAGTTAAGCGACAGCCATGGGCAATGCCTTGAGAGAGCTGTCGGCGACATACTGGCTGAACTTTGACCATTCCCCCCGTTCGACAATGATACAGTGAACTAGAACAGAAAATTAAGCGATAGCCATGGACAATGCCTTGAGAGAGCTATCGTGGCGGGTGGCTAACGTATACATACAGCGGCAACGCTGCAGTCGCCGACTAAGATGAGGCGTCCCACAGTGTGTAAGGAATGCGCAGATTCGCATTGTACGCTCATGGAAAGTCAGAAAACGAAGACGGAAAGTGTGATAACTGGGCAGGCTTTGATGAGGAAATTAAGCTTAGAGCAACATTGGGTTCGAAGATAGACTAAGAAATACGAGAGAATGAGGAAGAGAAACTGTTCATTAACTCACAATGGAGAAAAAGAGCTGCATGCAGGATCACTGGAAAGTGCCAGTATGGATACATATATATATTCGGAGAGGCGGAGAAGGATAGCAGCGGTAAAAAAGAAAAAGAGAACGTTTCAGAGTTTTTACCGATTAAGGAAGAGGATAATTACAGCATTATGATACTTCACCGCAAGGGAAGCTAAATTTACTATTAGTAGCGAAGTCGGGTTGCCATAAAAAGTTATAAAGCGAGACGATATGGTGGGCCAGCCTTCGTTAGTGTGGTCACACTGACGAAGGCTGGCCCATCAGCCGAAACATTTGTAATTAGTAAAGGTGTTTTCGGCGTACGTCGTGCTTTTTCGCTTCCGATATATATATATATATATATATATATATATATATATATATATATATATATATATATATATATATATAAATATATATATATATATATATATATATATATATATATACTATATATATATATATATATATATATATATATATATATATATATATATCGTCGAAAGGCGCTGCACTTCGTTTTCAATCTTGCAAGATTGAAAGCGAACAGGTACTTGTACTGCGTCTATGAGACTTTATTGACAAAAGATAGTGAAAAAAAAACATACCCGTCCAAGAATCCCTGCATATATGTGAATCTTGATGGTGTGCATAATAGTTTACGTTTTTTTTTTTTCGTCACATCGTGAGAATGCACGACACACAGAAGAAGAGACAGTGTACATGTTCTCCTATTTTCGTTCCTTTTTTTTTTTCGTGCTTGCAAGCCTTGACTTGTTTAGTGAGAGCAATCCTATAATCGTAGCTGCGTTGTATAGTTGGCACACCAATTAACACGCAGTCAATGAAACACAGTAATGAAGTGTATTTTAAAAGGGTGCGGTTTGCTGTTTCTTTGTATGAACTCGTTGTTTTCACGCTGTTTCGCACCGTCAAGCCTACCATGCAAGCTCAAGCCCAATAATAAAATTTGGAAGGCTCGGGGAAACGTTTGTTCTTTTTATGAATTCATGAGTCTACTCGGTGAACACCGACGGCGACTTCACTTCGTCACCGAAGAATTCATCGGTTGTTGAATGGTTCTCACTACCTGCGACGAGAACATCGATTCTTCAGAACTATTTCCCTTTACACCACTTTTCCTGAATAACCGATAAATTTTTTGCACCACCATAGCTCTTCCCAACCACAACAGGCCAAAAGAAAAAAAAATGCGTTGATGGTCACACAAAATAACACGACTGCTGCGGTGTGTCCGGCCATCACTGCCCAATAGAATGGGTGCAAGATAGCATCGGTGCATCGTGGTGTCGGCTAGAATACAAAAACAAATTGTAGGCAGGCGCTAAAGTAGTCAGTTTGCCCCAAAGGGAGCGTCGCGAGTTCGATTAAAAGCCGCACCACCCGCCGGTGCCGTTTCAGCTGAGCGCCTCCCTTCGTAGCCTAAGAGGGCGCTACGAGCGTCGTGTACATCAGTCACGGCTGCATCTGCTCCCACAAAAACGCCGGATTGCCCCGGAACTTCTCTTCCTGCCTCCAAGATTCCTGTGCGCAAGGTCAGTAAAGCTGCTAAGACTCTTTTGCAACCAAAATCTTCGGGACTTAAAGCACAGAAGCGAAAAAAACCCCACAACGAGGACGCGCCCGGGGTACGTTCAAGGCTAGGCCTAACAAAGCACCCGCGCCGACCCAACACTGGCGCGGGCGCAACGCCGGCTACTAGTGACCCCAATGCCGAAGTGCCCATGATGCTGTCCGCGTTCGACATGGACACCACACCACCTTTGAGTGCAACAGACAAAGCACACGTGTTTTCCATGCCTGCACCGCTTGCAAGTCATACGTTCATTACTACAAAAATAGGTGTAGGAGACGACAGGGGCAGGAACTATCACTTGGCTGTGTGTAAACTTATTTTGCCATATTTGGCGGAATCTGAGTGACAGCCGTGAGGTACGATTGGTGCTCGCATTTTGCATGCAGGTTGTGTTGCATCTTGTTATTGATTTACGTGCTCAGGACCAAGTAGTGCTAGCAGTTCATTTGTTTGGTTCCTCACTTGTCAAGTTTTTTGGCGCACTCTTCACTTGTTCAGCTCAGTGGTCTCTGGCACCCTACGTGGTCAAGGCAGGCGGCTATTGTCAGAGCTCTCTCACCTTCCTGCGAAGTCCATCACCTGGCACACATCACAATCAGGTAGGCATTTATTTCACCGTTATCGATCATTACCTATCTTATAAACAGTTATAAGGTGCACTCGCATGCCACAGCTCATACGAGCTAGGCATGTAACATGTCTGTCGCTATTATAAGGTGAATAATGAAACACGTGTTTGCCATGCTTGCATCGCTCATACATACCTTATTACTAAATTAGGCACAGAAAACAGTAGGGGTAGCAACGGTAACATTACTGTGCGTAGGCATATTTCAGTGCATTTTGTGGATTTTTAGTGTCGGCTATGAGGTACGACCATAGTGCTCGCACGCTGTGTTGCACCTTTATTGAGTTGCGCATGCAGGAAGCAGTACAGTGAACAGTTTAATTCTTCGGAATTATATGAAGCATTGCTTGCACTCAGCAATAACGGCATTTTTCCTTTGTTAGTGTCACTTAATTGTATTATTGTGGTGAAGCCTGCTGTTGAGTTGCATCTTTGTAGTTTGAGGATGTCACAGGTCTGTTTGTGCACGCACTCATTAGTGATCTCCTCGGTGCCCATGCACATGGCTGTTATAAGGTGCACTTGTAAGCCGGATCAGCAGGAGTCTGCTGTCACGTACACACCAGGCGTGTACGTGTCTTTGTCGTCTTATCGAGCGCAGACAAAGCACTCGTGTTTTCCATGCCTGCATCGCTTGCAAGTCATACGTCCATTACTACAAAAATAGGTGTAGGAGACGACAGGGGCAGCAACTGTCACTTGGCTGTGTGTAAACTTATTTTGCCGTACTTGGCGGAATTTGAGTGACAGCCGTGAGGTACGATTGGTGCTCGCATTTTGCATGCAGGTTGTGTTGCATCTTGTTATTGATTTACGTGCTCAGGACCAAGTAGTGCTAGCAGTTCATTTGTTTGGTTCCTCACTTGTCAAGTTTTTTGGCGCACTCTTCACTTGTTCAGCTCAGTGGTCTCTGGCACCCTACGTGGTCAAGGCAGGCGGCTATTGTCAGAGCTCTCTCACCTTCCTGCGAAGTCCATCACCTGGCACACATCACAATCAGGTAGGCATTTATTTCACCGTTATCGATCATTACCTATCTTATAAACAGTTATAAGGTGCACTCGCATGCCACAGCTCATACGAGCTAGGCATGTAACATGTCTGTCGCTATTATAAGGTGAATAATGAAACACGTGTTTGCCATGCTTGCATCGCTCATACATACCTTATTACTAAATTAGGCACAGAAAACAGTAGGGGTAGCAACGGTAACATTACTGTGCGTAGGCATATTTCAGTGCATTTGTGGATTTTTAGTGTCGGCTATGAGGTACGACCATAGTGCTCGCACGCTGTGTTGCACCTTTATTGAGTTGCGCATGCAGGAAGCAGTACAGTGAACAGTTTAATTCTTCGGAATTATATGAAGCATTGCTTGCACTCAGCAATAACGGCATTTTTCCTTTGTTAGTGTCACTTAATTGTATTATTGTGGTGAAGCCTGCTGTTGAGTTGCATCTTTGTAGTTTGAGGATGTCACAGGTCAGTTGTGCACGCACTCATTAGTGATCTCCTCGGTGCCCATGCACATGGCTGTTATAAGGTGCACTTGTAAGCCGGATCAGCAGGAGTCTGCTGTCACGTACACACCAGGCGTGTACGTGTCTTTGTCGTCTTATCGAGCGCAGACAAAGCACTCGTGTTTTCCATGCCTGCATCGCTTGCAAGTCATACGTCCATTACTACAAAAATAGGTGTAGGAGACGACAGGGGCAGCAACTGTCACTTGGCTGTGTGTAAACTTATTTTGCCGTACTTGGCGGAATTTGAGTGACAGCCGTGAGGTACGATTGGCGCTCGCATTTCGCATGCATGTTCTGTTGTGTCTATTGATTTGCGTGCTCAGCAGTTCATTTCTTGGAATTGCACGACACATTGCTTACACCCGACAACATTGCGAATTTGCACGTCACTTAGCCATACTACTGCTTAACTGCAGCTAATCCAGCATGGGAGTCCTTGTGTGTACCCAAGAAGTTGGTGTATGGCAACAGAATCAAGCGATCGCATATGCGAAGTTTTGGTGCCCTATCTTGAAGCCACCCATTTCCATCTCTTGCGCGTACTACTGGCAGGCTACGGTGCAATTCATACTTGGTATCAACTGTTTGATTAGTCAATATATCACAAAAGCTTTAAGTAATTGTTTAAAGTAATTATGTTTCAAGCTAAAATTTTAAAGTAATTGTATTCAATATTGGACCTGGCTGCACTTGAGAGGCTGAAGCTGCTTTCACATATGTGCAAGATATGAACATCTGTTGTCAACATTAGCGATATAATGGATAGCATTACTTAAGTTGTGAACATGTGTAATGTTGGAGCATATGCTAAGCTCACTTTTGACTGCACATTCAGGAATAGCCTTTTAAGAGACCCAAGTTGCGCAAGTATGGGTGCAGTTTTCTGTAGAATTTGTGCAGTTAATGTTACAGTCTCCGTCATTATTTCTTTTCCTTGCGCCGCCTGCTTCAACTTAGTTTAAACATTTGTAGCAGGTCAAGAATATTTATATTCACTGTGCTCTTATATAGAGGACTGCTTAAAAAGCATTGGCTAATGTTCATATGAAATTGAACATAACCTGACATGCTAACCAGATATTGGAATGATTCTACTATTGTAGACTGTAAGGTATTATTACCATTGTAGCAGTGTTTTTATTATAAAATTGGGCGGTCTGAAAAAGTGCACAAGCCAGTGAATGTAATTTAGCAAAATAAGTGCTCTACCTTCATTGCAGCCATAACATCAATGAAGAATGCCCACTTGCCGGCATTGCGCACAGACATTTTCAACATTGACCGACTACTTCGAGCACTACCACTATCACAGCAGTGTGTTGGGCGGTGCCCTTTGCCCTTGTGAGCCTTGTGGAGCTTTGTTTAAAAACTATCAGAGCCTAAGAAGTCACGTCTTCAGACATCACAAGAAGCGATGCAGCAAACAGACTGATGATGCGTTGTCTGCTCTGTGTTGTCATGCGGGGCGAGTGTGCCTACTCGCACGGAGCTTCTTGGTCACATAGCTGCCCATCTGGAGAGTGGAATTGATGCTGTTATGTGTCCTTTTGTGGGTTGTGGTAGTGTGCTGAGGTCAGCAGGTTCCTCAGAACACATGTTTCAAGGTATCACCGGGGCAAAACTGCAACACAGTGCACGGAAGTACCTGAAATTGAATCCAGTTCAGATCAAGAGCACAGTAGCACACCCCCTGCTGATGTTGGAGATAACTGTGAAAGGGAGTCTGGTTGTGACAGCGATTTGCCGCTGAACCCCTTTTTTTTTTTATAGTGATGTCATAATCGTGGAGTGCACGCCATTTTCCTGCTCATATGCTTTGGTGTTTACAAAAACAAAAGGAGCCTTTTTTATTTTGCAAACAAAATCTGTTGCAATCAATGCTCTATCTCGTCCACTTCTTTTTTTCTTGTCTATGTGGTTTACGTCCCTACCTTTCTTCAGCCTGAACCTACTAGCCAACAACATGTTCTAGTAAGCTGGTGCAGTAGTTTCAGGGTGGTATTCCCCACCAGTCTGTTTTTGTCTTCTTTTTTGGCGTGTCACAGCTGTTGCACTCAATTGTAGGGTGGTAATATAGTTCTACATTTCAATCAGTTTTTCACTTAATATCTCTACAGATGAATTCATCTATTATCAAGTAACTGTTATTTACTTTGATTTTTGGAATAATTGCAGGAAATCTTCCAGGAGAGGATGGCGGCCTGTGCGCCTGCATTATTTCAGATGATGGAGGAGGCGCCGACGAAACATTACTATGGAACTGGTGGTGCGCGTGAGAGGACGAAGGACAAAGAGGAAAAAGCAGTCCAGGTAGCTGTGCTACCATTCCTCTGCGCGCATTTTAAGGAAGACAAGAACTACCTTTACCAAGTATTTGAAGTAAGTTTCACTTTGTTGCATTATGTTAGTACAAAACTGGACAGTAACATCTTTTCAGAAAGTGATGTATTGGTTTGTTGAGACAGCTTTAGGTTCTAGATTTTATAGAATACAGTCGATCCCGGGTATATCAAACTATGATATATCGAATTATTGGCTATATCAAAAAGTTGAGAGATCCCCCTTGAATTTCCCATGCAAAAATACGGGACTGCTGTACACATCTATCGAACTCCACGCACAGCAGAACATCCGCTAAATTGAACTCTGAGCCACGCTAAAGCCCACAAATTGCATTTTTCCTAACAAATAATGATCATTTATAGCCACAATTCGACAAGTTCCGATCCCTTTTCGCGTGCAAGTGACTAAAAGGGGGTGCTGAAAAGTGAAACATTGAAACTCCATCTGCTGATCTAGCTCGTTGCACAGCACTTGTGAGTGCACCGGTATGCTTGATGTGCGATCTGCAGGTTTTAACGTGGGGGCATGGTGATGACCGAGGGCACCAAAACGAAGTGGAATGACTTAAGGAAGTTTAGTGATCTCATTGCGATGTTCGCATTCAATCGTGTATGATGGCATGTGGGACTGAAAAGCGTGGCCTTCGAGATGTGCAACTTCATGAGGTATTTTGGTGCTTCCGGTTTTAGAACGCTCATTTCGGAGGCTACGCTTTTTTCTAGCTTTCCGCACCAAAGCAACAGCTGTCGGTTACAAAATGACAAAGCCACAAGTGACATCGCTATCACCAACATGCTGACGGTGGGAGCTTGCTCGTTTGTGGGCAGCATCGCCTTTTGTGGCTTGTGGACCTGTGTACTTCTCGCCTCGTTACTGATAAATCATCATTTGGAAGTCGGCGCTACACATTGATACGCTCGTAGCGATAAAAATCATGGCTGGTGCTAGGAGCGACCTCAAGTAAAGCACAGTCGTGAACTGTTTCTTTGCGGGCTTTGTGCCAGGTGACGACTTTGAGTGCGTCATGACTGCTGTCAAGGGCGTACAATGCCTCAGTAAATTCTATGCCTTGTTAGTGTTTTCGGGCACCATCTCGGACAGCGAGCGGCTTCATTGGAGCAGAAGACGACGTCGCTGGTTCTGACTGCATGGATGCCGAGATGATGCCCAATGTTGACGGTGCCGTGGAATTATTGCTTTCGCACCAACGCTCTACGGAGCTTACATTGGCATTCAGTGCCACTCAGCGCTGTTGTGGCCGAATGAGCTGAATTTGCTTACTTGGAAGGTCCAGTGATATTGAGGACACTGAAACTTGGTGGCACGCAAAAAGAGAGAAAAGTTTACAGACTATTTTCAAGTGAAATGAAGTGCGATAACTTGCAAAGTAGATGTTCAGGCCTTGTTCTTTATCATATTGTGAGAGAATCATCTTTAAGTGCTTGTTAGGATTTCAAAAAACTGTTTTTAGGTCTGAGATGCTCTAATTTATGCCTTAAATACACATATTTTGTGTTCGACTCATCGATATATTGAACTACATATATCGCGATCCCCTTCGAGTTCAATATATCTGGGATCGACCTGAATGCTGTGCAGGTTTTTAGCACCAAAACAATAGCTTTTTCAGTTGAATTTTGTGAAAAAAGCTGCTTTTGTATAAAGGAAAATTAAACTTTGACCTGCTGAAATCAGTTTTCTTCTAATTTCACAATTTCTGAACTTTGATGCAGACTTAACTTTTTTACACTTCTTAATCGATGTATTTTCTTCCCATAAAGAACAAGTGCAATGCTACCGTATGAGAATTTAGTGACCGCTGCAGCAAAATTTTTTGACAGAACAAATATGCTAAACATCCAAAATACCTAATTCATGAATTGCTGGACACAAGTTAAAAGGAGGATAGTGTAGCTTTGCATATCTTTTGCCTTTGTGCTTCATTTTAAGGTAATTTTGGTGGCTTTGTACAGCAGCATTATTCATTAAAATTACACCGGAACACGCGCTTTGTCACAAGTATCAGCATTTGAAGATAGTGTAAAAAAAAGGGCAATTTTCAATTTTTTTTGTGGAACTTACTTTGGTTATCCGCATTGTGTCGTAGTCACAAAAATGTTCTGAAAAAAAAATACACTGCCCTTGAGCCAACAGTTAGTGCGGGCAGGTGCATTGGTTTCATCAGAGCCACTAGGATAGGGAGTGAAGTCCCCAAGCATCCGACTATAAAGTTCACAGAGTGAATGAGAAGGAACGTAGCGCTGTGAAAAGTGAGACTTCATGCAACAAAAACTGTGTTGGGCATGGTGCACGCATGGTGAACCACAGTGCACAAACTTGGTTTACTAGCCTTTTTCAGGCTCATGGGAAAAAAAGTGTTTGTGTGCAATCAGAGTGCTCCACATGCACAAAGCATTATTTTTTTGCAATGCACTGCAGAACAATGTTTCTCGTCACTTTGGGCTGTAGTGCCTCATTACGACGCAGTGAGGGGGCACTAAGAATGGGAATAGGCCAGAGTTGTTGCAAGATGTTGCTCACTTTGTCCCTTGCTGTCGCACATGCAAAATAATTTAAGCAATACTATCACCACTAACATTGATATATTGACCTGCAATCATTCAGAGTTGTCTATGATGTTGCTGTAATCCAAAGAGAAAAATGAATCAAAATGTGAGCAGGTTTTTTTGCGTGCTCGCTATCCATTCTACTTTGCTCTAAAATTGTTCCAAGTTTCAAGGCTCCTAGGTAGGTAATTTGTACTTGGTGCCACAGCCTGCAATAGACCAGGAACCATGGTGGAAAACGGAATTGCAGGGATCGCATCTCTGATTATATATTGAATGGCCGCAACTGTACATATCTCTTTGTGCTTTTGTGTACATGGGATATTTTTGCTCATCCAGGAGGGAACAAGCATCACTGAAAAGCTTGCCGAGTTGCCATCAACGCCTACAATCATTGCACTGGGTGAGTTCCCTTGTCGATATCATTATGTGTTGATTGTTGTGCGAGGAGGTCAAGTAAATTGATGACATTTTACAACATGAGTGTGAGCCTAACTCCAGCTACAAGGTGCAGTAGATACTTATACACTTAAATAACAGATGTTGTCGGAGGAGAAGAGTGGAAGATGAGGGCAGACCTGCAACTGGGTTTTATTCAGTACACTCATGCAGGGAACCTGCGTTCATTCTGATAGTCTGAGTGAAGTATCACAGACACAATCATTGCTTTTGTTCATTAGGAAAAAAGCCTAGGCAAGCTCAAGTGCCATTGGGTCACAACTGCATCTCAATTCTTGTCTTTGCCAGTAAAGTCTGCCATGGTTTACTAAAAGTAAACAATTCGTATGCATTTAAGTTGGGCAGGTGAGAACCTTGTCTGGTCTTTATCAAGGGCTGGTGTTCCCTACATCATTCATTTATACATTGACCTGTATGACCAATGTTAACATTCCTCCATGTCTGAGTGACTTCGTTATCCTACTTGACGAGCGCACGTCGAACTCAGTGGGGTGGCACTTAGTGCAATCTTGCACACCTCATAGAGGCAATGCGGGGTCTTAGCATTTACCTTGAACGGCACAGAAGAGTAACCTTCACCCACAAACTAGCTCACCAGACAAAATGCTGTGCTTTAATATTAACCCAACTTTAACATCAGATCATACATTCTGAACATATTTACCACGAGCATGTGAAGACTTATTTTATGATTGTGCGTATTCGAAGACTGAAAAAGGCCATTGCACATTTTTTCAAAGGAAGCCTTGGAAAAATTTTGGGAGCGTACAAACCACTAGTAGGGTGTGTAAAATTGCACTAAGTGCCACACCTTTTAGTTTGTTAGTTGCTTATCAAACCAGGAGGAATGTTTACATCAATCAAACAGGCCAATATATATATGAACGGCGCAGGGAACACAAGTTGTTGATTCCTGACAAGGGTCTTATCTGCCTCTGACTTCAGTGAAAGTCCATTGATTACTTGTCAGAAACTATGACAGCCATTACTGGCAAGAATGAAATTCGGAGATGCAGCCTTGACCAATTGGCTCCTAAGCTTGCTGAGGTCTTCTTTTTTTTTTTCAGGAGGAAAATGATTGGGCCAGCGTATTTGGCTCAGATTGTACAAGAATTAATGCAAGTCTATGATGCATAGATGAGGAATTTGCAGACTGTAGCGTGTAACCATACGTGTTCTAAATGAAGCCCATTGACGAGTCTGTACCCATCCTTGTGCTCTTCTCATATGTTTCATTTGAACCACACCTTGATAACCTTAAAGGGCTCCAACACGAAAAAGGGCAGCAGGTGCGAAGGTGGCCAGAAGTCTCGCACAAGTGTGCACACAAAGATAATGAAGTTGGCCCAGAAGCTGCGTTTCAATCAGTGAAAGTGTGAGCATGAATCATACACATTTTCTGATGATATCCGGTTATTAGAGCTGAATATTATCTTGATTGTGGCTTTGCATTTTCAATTTAATTTGTTTGTAAGTATTATGAGCCTGGCGTTTTCTTTTTTTTTGTCCTTCGGAGTGTAGTCAAAATATACTGCTATTATTTCACAAGAGCCAGCACATGAAAATGCACTCTCAATTGAGATTTCTATATACTGTGAATTGTGCCAAGGACATATAGTATGTTGTGAAAAGAGAAAAATGGAAGGTTTGGCCTTAATTTTATCCTAGTTATCAATCTCACTGATGCTTCGTTAAAGAACCCCAGGTGGTCGAAATTTCCGGAGCCCTCCACTACAGCGTTTCTCATAACCATATGTGGTTTTAGGACATTAAACCCCATATATCTATCTAATCTCACTGATGCTTATGTTAAACAGGGTTTGGAAATTCATTCATCTAAACCAAGGGCATACACAGAACTTTTTAGGGGGAGGGGGCCCTTTTTGATCTGAACCAGAGGTCTGGGCAGGCAAATGGTAATTTTGCGCTAAGTATTTCATGGAGAAAAAAGTTTGGGGGGAAGGAGGGGAGAGGCACGGGCCCGGTGTGCCACCGCCTGGCTACGAATAAGTGTAGTGTATATTCACATGATGTTTCTTAGTTCAGGTCAAGCTCTTTCAGTTTTTTTACAGGATCCTCAACCCCCCCCCCCTCCCACCTCAGCATAGTGAAAAAAAACATTCTGTGATCAATAAACAGTGCTTAAAAAATTTCACTAAAGCTGCTGCTTGGGCGAGTTGGTTCATGATTAAAATATGTGCCGTCTTTTTTTGCGCTGGTAAATCTATATTAAGAAAGTTCAGCCATAATTTGTAGCTATATGTGGCACATAGAGCTTAACAGCAGAATGCAAAGTTGAAAATCAGTATAGGTATTCACCCGTGCATTCTGCTATACAATAGCAACAAATATTTCTGAAAATGTAACTGCTCATTCTGAGCATGATCAGAGCCAGTGGGAAACTTCTCAGGAGCGCCGGGCAGGCCCTATACATCCTGTGCATTTTTGCTGATTTTAGGTAGTTTTCTCAGTGACTAAAAGGGATATTCATATAATCCATACATCATTTTCTTCCAAACTTTTTGCTCTTTTAACTTCATAATATAGAATTTTTGTGAATTTTTTACCACTAGAGCTTGACTTTTGAGTTAATTGGCATCTATGAAAATTTGTAACACAATAACGGTAAAGTGCATAGCTTCTATTTTGCTTCAGTAGCTGTATACAAAAAAAATAATCAACTGGTTATCTTAAAATACATGGGAAATAATGGTAGCTAAGTAATAAAAAACTGTTTTGAGATATGGAATAAAGTTCAAAAACAGGTGAAAAGTGATCGCACTGTCAGAAACACTGTTCAATTATTTTGTTTAGTAGTTACAAGCTTGGTAATCACTGCCAAAGTCAATTTTTCGCCGTGGAGCCTCTCGCAATGCTTGTCTTGTTTTTTTTTTTTTGTGAGATGTCATTCAGCTCTATCTGCAACGTATCGTCAAGTGTGGTCAACGATTTCCAGCAAATTCATTGTAGTTTGGCCAAGCTTCAATCCTATCTCAGAATAGAGGCTCGTGTGATACTACCATTATTAAATGCAAAAAAAATATTCAATGTCGCCATTTCTAGGACTCTCACCCTAAACAAAGAAAGGAAAGATTCTGTGACTCAATTCCCATTAACTCAACACTTACACTGAGTCGTTCTCACACATTGTTATTCAGTTGCATCAGAAATATTAGTCCATGTCCATTAGAGCATACCCGTTGTCCCCATGTATATACGTGATTCACCTCGAAAGATGCTGAAAAGGCTGGGAGGTTTAACAATAAAGAGCTTGCTGGTTCAGCACCTCAGTACGTCACAGGGATTTATTCACATTAACAAGAAAACTGTACGGGCTTCAACGAAATTTACACTTCCTCAGAACCTTCTTTACCCCCAGCATCTAAGGTTATCGACAAGCACGGCAAATGCAAGGTGTAATGATGCTAGGAGCTGAAAGTGTTCCAACCTATGTATTCTGAAGGCGGATTGTGAATACAAAGGTGCACAGTGTCTTCGGACTGCTTTAGAAGTTACCCGACAATCTTCTATACACAGCTGACTCTAGACAAGCATTTTGACTTTTGTACGTCAGAAAATTAGGCCGTAAGCATAGAGCGAATGCAAGGGGCTTGCACTAGAGTGTGTTTTCACTGGCTACTTCCTTTTGGAAAAACTGGTTTTGAGCCACCAAAAATGCTGTTTATGAAAAGCACGAATGTGGATGCACAAAGGGACACCCCTCCCCAAATTGCAAAGAAAACAAAGCGATTTTTTTTTTCACATTTTGCTCTACCACGTGCCCCTACTTTTTGTATCAAGGGCCATATACATACACAGAGAAGGCATTATAAAGTGTGTGTAAGTTGCTTCTTGCATTCATTTGATCACTTGTTTTTCACATTCTTTTCAGGCATAAACATGCTGAAGTGATGAAGAATGGTGATGTAGCAAGCTACAGCACATGTATTATATGTAAATAAATTCATCTGTGTTTTGTTAATGTTGCATTATTATTTATATGGTATGCAGCAGCAGGGGTGGTTTACACACACACAGTACATAAAGACTGCATTAGTGTAGGTTGAAACAGTACATAAAATTGGACATAAAACTCAATCATGAGAATCTACAGGCAGCCACATAAACATTCCATTCCATCCCGTAAAACATCGGCTTTTCGACAGTACTGGTCAACAAAAGCTTGTGTTAGTTTTTCACAAATTAAGTTACTACCAAAACTAAGTTTATTTTATGCTCAGTGAAACAACTCTTTCCTTCAAGGCAAAGAAACTACACAAAACCTTAGTCAAGCACAGAAAAGCCATTAAACGAAACCA
>WOVY01002689.1:0-28178 GCA_013436015.1 Rhipicephalus annulatus | reverse complement strand
TTGTTCTCTCGTGTGGCTTCTCCATTTGGTACTGTCATGTTAACTTACAAGGCAACTTTCCATATTTAGTCTCTTTAGATGTTGCAAAAGCTTGACCCGTGGTGTGTATGCCATACTGATAATTCTCCTCTAACCTGGGTCCCCGCCTCTTTAAACAGCGTCGCATTTATTGTTCGCAATTGTGTTTGTTTTATACTGTAAGCCAGCTGTGTGATTTCATCAATATTCACGAGTGTTCCCTGACTATACAAACACGTGCGGTCTTATTTGGTGCGGTGCACGTTTGTATGTAGCAAAAAAATGTCATTGTTCGTCAGCGTGTGTCTGCATACACTTGGCATGCCCTGCAGTACGGTCATAATTAATGCAGTAAGGACTGCAATGCATAGCCTTGCATGGGATATATATTCCATGCACCCTCAGAGAAATGTTGTTTGTTATGAGCCTACTGTTTATCATACGTTTTTTTCGTTAAAGTTTCAGTCTCCATATAAAGCAGCTGTATACAGGCACGAGCTTCAGCAGCTTCCTCATTGTTCCATTTTAAATAAAAACACCAAGCCTACCCGAATCAATGATCTGTTTGCTATCATTACTGTTATGTGTTCTACGATGTACAGAAGGACAGAAGTATACAAAAAATAGGGAGGGAATTGAATGCCCTGCCTGCATGGCTGCGCCGTTTCACAATATCAGGCGCTGCGCTGTGAAGTTTCCTACCGGCCTGCCAGAAATTCAAGGGAGCGTACGATAGCGTGGTTCAAGAGGACTTGTGGGGAATACTAGACACACTGGGTGTAAAAGATGGAGTCCACTAATCGTTTAAAGGAATCTATAAACTAACAAGGTATTTAAAAAGTGGGAAAAACAGGTATCCAAGCCCACAGTGGTGAAAGGTGGACTTAGGCAGGCGTGCCCACTGTCACCCTTCTTGTTCATGATGTACCTACAAGGATTAGAGGCCAAATAGAGGCAAGTAAACTTGGCTTCAACCTCTCTTAGTCAAACAAGGAAAACTCATTGATCAGGCACTACCAGCATTAATCTACGCAGATGATATAGTGCTAATGGCCGACAACAAGGAAGATTTGCAGAGGTTGATGGACATCTTCGGTAATGAGGGAGATAGGTTAGATTTTAGATTCAGTTAGAAAAAATCAGTAGTCATGATTTTCAATGATAACAAAGGTAGTGAGCTTAGAATACAGGAAGTCACGCTAGAGATAACAGATAAATACAAATAACTGGGCGTATGGATATGCAATGGGACAGAGTACCTGAGGGAACACGAAATATGCGTGACGACTAAAGATAACAGGAATGCAGCAGTGATGAAAATAGGGTACTGTGGAATTACAGTAGGTGTGATGTTGTGAGAGGAATATGGAAAAGGGTCATGGTTCCTGGGCTGACGTTCGGCAATGCAGTCTTGTGCATGAGATCAGAAGTTCAAGCAAGATTAGAAATTAAGCAACGTGGAATGGGTAGGCTGGCTTTAGGAGCTCACGAGAATACACCAAATCAGGGAGTACAAGGTGATATGGGATGGACATCATTTGAAGGCACGGAAGCTAGCAGCAAGATAAAATTTGAGAAGCGATTGAGAGAAATGGGGGAGGAGCGTTGGGCTATGAAGGTTTTCAGCTGCTTGTACATGAAGAATGTCAAAACAAAATGGAGGAAGCGAACCAGGAAATTGACTGGTAAATACTTAGAAAACAGCAGGTGGCCAAACCAGAAAGAACTATCGGTTAAAAAGGAACTGCAGGAAACGGAGACTGACATGGGGAGAATTGGCATGATTAAGAAGTCTGCACTAGAGATCTATCGAACTTTTAAGCAGGAAATTGCCAAAGAAAGGATCTATGATAATACTCAGGGTAGTTCTCTACTGTTTGAGGCCAGGACGGGAGTATTGCGAACCAAGACATATCGGGCCAAATACGAAGAGGTAGACACAGTATGCAGTGCGTGTGAAGAGAAAGAAAAAACTGCCGAACACTTGACAATGCTCTGTAAAGGGCTTCACCTTATAGTTCAAGATGATGGCGCAGAGTTTTTCAAAGCACTGGTGTTTAGGGACAGGGAGGGCAAAATAGACTTTAAGCGGGTAGACTTAACTAGAAGGAGGTTATCTCATTGGTGGCTAAAGTAAAGACACGATTGAAAATTGAACCCTTCACTTCAAAGTACCCATCCAACTTTACTATTTAAAGGGGGAAAATAAATCTAGTGGTTAGTTCACTAAGCATTATGGCTAGGTGGCGTTAGCCGCCGCCCGATCTAAAGAGTACAGCCACATCCATCCATCTATCCAGCCAAGAATATGCTCTCTGGCCTCTGGCTTGTTGCTCCAGGCCTAGTCAGGTAGATTTTCTGGCCTCACCGTTTAATTGTTTGCTCGGGTTGTGGCTTGCAAACATTGCGGTTTTGGGCTTCGTATCATCTTGTTCCGTCATCATGTCCTCCAAGTGGAGGACATGTCGCAGTGTGAGGAGGGAGTACGGCAAGGCGCTGATAGAATGAGCTATCAGTCTTACCAGGCAGGCGGTTGAGAGCGCACCGAGGCAGCTGACGCACACCAGCACTATTCGCTTCCTGTATAATACAGGCTAGGGAATTATAGAAACACAGAGCAGAAATCAACTCTTGTGCCTCTCTCATGCACTCACAAGGTGGAACCTGCTTCGAACACTGAGGACCGAGCTAAGCAACACCATGCGTGACGATAAATCATGGTCTCCTATTGCAGTAATGGTTAAGGCACGCGTGCAACTTAAACCATTGTCACGCAAGATGAATTCAAAACACCATCGAAGTGAACCCAAGGCACATGCTGATTATTATGTACGGTACTAGCGCTAAATTCATGCAGACATTTAGTTGGCGCTGCAGTAGGCCTAGTTGAAGGAATGGCCACAGCTACTGCTGTGATGGAGAACGGGCTCATTAACATCTTCATGTAGATTAAAACGGCTTACCCCGAAATGGCTGGGAGTGTCACGCTATCCCTAGCAGTGGCACATGCAGTTGCATATTTAACGATTACAGAAATGGCGTACCGATTTCCAAAGCACCTATCAATACTTCCGTCAAGGCGTAGCACCAAACACTTTATCGCACATTTTGGGAAACATTCCTTTTTCTCCCCATCTGGTGGCTAGGCATGACACGCCCAAGAATAAGCATGTTAGTATGTATGTCGGAGGTATTTCCGTCTGATCCCTGACAAATTATTTCCCTAAACTCATGGAAAAAAAAGAAAATGGAATTCGCACCTGTCATCACATTGCACCCCATCACAGGAATGGGATCAGATTGGCCTGGCACTCAATACTCTCTTACGCTTAATCAGAGCTCGGTCTGGCACCAGCTCCAGACAAAACCATTTATAATCTCCTGTCTGGCACATCTGTTCTACTCTGCTCTCTCTCAACCGGAGTGCACCATGTACATGTGGTTCACCCCTGGTGGATCTTTTTCACTGTTTGTGAATTGCACACAAAGCCCTTACTGGTAGATCCTATTCCCAATTCTTCACTATTCTCATGGGAGGCCACTCTTTGGGCAGCTTACATCACGACATGTGCGTGTCAGGATGTCAGTGCCGTCTTTTTCGGAGTCGGCGCCATCTTTTCTTTCTCTTTTGCTCCTTCCCTGTCCTGTGTTTCTGGTGTTGCGCTGCAAACAAGTGAAGATGGTAAAGAACACCAGATGTTCAAAATTTGCTTCTCATTAATATATCGTGGTTTTGGGAACTAAAATCCCAGATATATTGAAAGAAGATGCATGAAAAGAGAAGGATGATATTGGAAACTGGCAAAAAAGGGATGACAGACTTCTTAAGCTATGCTGCCATTGAGATTTTCAGCTGTTCACGCAATTATCACACGTGACTTTGATGCAGCTATGCACGTATCACACAAGCATGCTGACTGTACAGTTAGTATAACTGCAACCTTCATGTACCCAGCCTTCATGTACCCTCTATGACATTTCAGAACATCTGAGTCAGTGTTAGCATCAAGTTATGTTCTTCATGCTGGGGAACCAGTGTGATGAGTTACCATTTCTACAGAATGAAGCCCTGTCTACCTGGAACAAGCTGCAAGATATATAACTAAACGGCCCTTTTCAGGGCCAGTCAATCTCTGTACAGCTTGGATGCACCAACTGATTCCCTTTATCAACAACCCTCAATAAAACTAGCAAATGTTTGTACATGTGCAAGCAGTGTCATTCAATATCTTAGAAAATGCTTGTGAAGCAATTTCAAGGAGAATCGTTTTTCTGATCTTATAGCGAGGCATTAGGAACACCTTAGCCGCACCAAATGCCATTATTCAATGAGAGAAACAAGAGGAATATTTCACTGAGAACTATGAAGTAAACAAAAAAACAAATGTTTTCAGATACTGCGAGATCATTTCATAAAAAAAGCTCAGAAGTTGCTATGTGTGGCCACATTTAATCTGTACAAGCATCGTGTGGTTACAAAATTCTGTACCAAACATAGGTTCAGCTTTCTGGAATAGACCGCGCTGCACAAGCTAGCTCAGTGCATGCACTTCTGTACCCTGCCAGAGAATATTTTTACCACCAGTATGTTGTAACGTGAAGTGGAATGGTGATTGCATACTAGGGCGCGTCCTGCAGGACTCCAATAAAGTTGTTTCACTTGATCGGTTGGTGTGCTGTAAGCAGAACATTTCCAAGAAAAATCGTATGGTTTGGAGGAGGACTTAAGCAAGGAAAGGTGTAGATAAAACACTGCATTCACTGGCATTATCCTCACCAAGTATAACATTGTTTTTCTGGTGAAGCTTTGTGTCTGCACAGCGAGCAGGATAAGATGGTAAAAACATGCAAAATGGGAAGTCTAGCACAGCAATCTGTGCAGTACTGCTCATTTCATGGAGCATTAATTTCACAGGCTTTGCTCATTGTTAGCGTTAAGCCTATATTATGTCCACTGCAGGGAGGAAGCCCTATCAATGTTCCCTGTCCTGTATGAGCCAATTTCATATTATGGCTGATAATTTCTCGATCTCATTTGAACTAATCACCTGCCACCCTCTGCTACATTTCATGTGTCCTAATATAAATTAATTGACATTACTGACCTGTCATTATCTTTTTTTCTCATTCCCAACTCTGCTTTCTTCCCATGTCTTAATATTATGCTAGCCTTTTTTCATTTTTCTGAAACATTATCTTTGCTCAGAAGCTAGAAGTTATCAGAAAGAACATAACGACATTCTACCTCCTGAGCATATGGCATCATCAATACAAAAATGTAATAAAAGTGAGAAAACATCCTATCTATATAAGAGGCCCTAAAATACTGCAGGAGGCAACAAATAAACTGGTATTTGTATAAAGGCAGTGACAAAAACTTTGACTACTGTCACTTATTCTGATTCTTGGGACATCTTTTTTAGTACATCATAACACATAATTACACATTTACACAGAGGAATTGCTACCACGTGCATTGAGGCCACCCTTCAGAAGTCATGTGAGCAGAAGGATGAGGTAAGCCTTAAAAACCAGATTAAAAGACTAAAGGATGCTGGATATCCCAACAGCACCACCACACCCGTGTGCTAAACCCTCCTGCAGAAAGTCAAGTTAAACAAAACAGGACCAAAATAAAAACAGAATGACCAAAGATGTTTGCATGCTATACCGTACGTACATAAGGTGTTTCACAATATAAAGAAAATAGCAAGCCGATATGATTTTATCTTTTTATTTGCCATCCCTTGCAAGTTTTCAAAAGTGTGTGTACTAAAAAGCAACAGGAATAGCCATTATTTCACCATTCGTCACGAGAATAGGTATACTGAATGCCAATATAATGTTGTGTATGAGATACTATTCACATGTGGAAACGTAAACATAAGACAAACTGGGCAGTGCCCCAATGTTTGAGCAAGACAGCATGCTTAAAATGTTAAGAATGGCTATGCTAGTCGCATGGCCATACACTGTAAAGAATGTAAGTGCAGTTTTATGTTTCATAAAACACTGTTTTTGAAAAAAGCAAGAACAAGAAATGAAAGAGAGACTGTGAAAGCTTTTTCTTGTCAGGAAGGCCATGAATCAGTGCATCAGTATACCTTCACTCATCCATTCGGAGAGAGAGTATTCTTTTCTCAGTTAAGATTATATTATCATGGTCTCACATGTGTCGTTGTGCATGAGCACTGTTCTTGTACTCTGTATAAAAGTGGGCGTAGTACCTTCAATAAAATTTAGTTGGCAGTCAGCGCTCTTTCCTGTCCTTTTTGTCTTTTCCTGAACTTCTCTCACTGTTACTAGAACACAACCACGATGAACCAACTTGCCCAGATTATGCTATTGTTGATGAAAAGTCAGAGCACGAAAATACTTCAGGAGCTCAGAACCTCCTCACTACCCGTCTAGTTACGGCCCTGGTCTATCTGTTCCGAGAGTGAAGCACTAGTGGAGCTATCTAACTACATAACGGTGAGGAGGGTTTGTGCATACTCGAGCTTGTTTCATGACATGGTGAGAGGTGGCAGGTTGTTGAAATAATATGCTGTGTGGGAGGTCAAGATTTTGATTGAGAACGCTGAGTATGAGCCAGTGACATTAGGCGTTCAAGATTTTTTGCAATATTCACTCTAGCATAGGACCTTGGTTGGTGGTTGACGTGTGCATTTGATCACATTGTAGTCTTCCATCATAATTTTTTGCCACTTGGCGTCGCCGCTCTTGAGTTGTACCAAAGTAATTAAGCATTCAGGTACAAGTATCTTCTGTCAGTGTTTCAATGAAGAGCTGAATACGAGTAATAGCTTCTATCGATACTTCTGGCATTGGTGTATGCACATTTCTTTTGAAGTTCTCTTGCAAAAAAGGCATTAAAGGTATGTTTTTGTGACTTTTTAGTGTTGGCCAGAACTGCTGGTGTGTCCGAACGGCTCTTCGATTGGTTGTGGTGTTGTCTTGTTCAGGGCCACAGAGCTTTAAGTCTTTTTTTTATATTTGCCTTCACAGGAATGCTCTTTGCATGCTTCTTCAGTACTTTGTATTATTCCTAAACCATTGACTTCCAGATATTGATTGTGGTGCTTTAATCTAGTGTTCATCTTCACGCTAGCTTCATTTGCACGCAAAGCAAGAACTCAGGAGTATGGTAACTTTTGCTATGGGCTTTCTCTTCTTCAGTCTACTGTATTTTTGCCTGTGTTGTCTAAGCACTGAGAGCCTCGTGCGACAGTTTTTTTTTTTTGTGCACTTATTGTGTGCCAATGACTTATTTGCCTCCTCAGCTAAAGACTTTTTGTATTATAAGAGAAAACTCTGTCTGTATTGATTTTGTCATTTGCTGATGGTGTATCTTCAGTATCTTTTCTCAGTGTACACTATACTTGAATGGAAGAGCAGCATGACTACCTTCAGCTGTTAGCAGGCTTTTAGCTGCTGTAATACTGATTGATGCTCCTTTCTCGGGCATTCTATTTTGGATGGTTGGCATGTCATTGCTTCTTTTAAACTTTGAAACTGCAGGTGCGCCTTTTTCTGGTTACACCTGGTATATTTTTTCAGTGGTGATGTGCTCCATATATATATATATATATATATATATATATATATATATATTGCTAACTTGAGAAACAAGGCCTCTTTACGTTAGGTGCACATCAGGTGGGAAGAGTACTTCTATTACTTGTCAAGATTGTGGCCCCTTATGGTGGGAATCATAATGCACTGTTGATGTGTCAAATTCACATAGCATAATTCCAAGGCACTCGATCAATATCCAAGGAAAAAAATTATGGTCTTTTGCGTGAGTTTCAGCAACTCATAGTAATTTGTATGTAAATGAATACTTCATCATTCTTGGCTGTCATGTTTCATGGAAGCACATGTGCTTCGTTAATAACAAAAAAACACGCACGCTCACGCCACTGCAGTGGCGTGAGCGTGCGTGTTTTTTTTTTGTTATTAACGATTTGCCCTATGCATTCACGTTTCTTCTTTTTTTTGTGTGTCGTACTGCTCGTATCGCGCAGCCTACCGTTTTGGGCACACGTAAAAAAAGTACATAAAAAAGAAGCGTTCCACGCCGAAATTCACGTTCGCAACGAGCTGGCTACGACGCCCACACACTCCGCAACACCTTACCAACCGTTCGCTGCGATGTTGTTGGGAATTCATGTGGTCGTTGCATGAATATAGCGCGTGCGTACGTGCACACGCGCGTCTGTGTGTTAGATCACGGCAACTGCATATGTTGTATGATTCAGTCACCATAACGCAACTGACGACCCCCGCTCTTCCCACACGTCAAGCAGCAGCAAGTGCCGTTAACACGTACTGTGCTGTGAACGCAAAACAGATTCGAATAGGTCGCGTAGATAGCTAGCCCGACACATGATACGATAAGATTTGCGTCAGATATTCGATGTCTACATGCACGCGTAAGACAGCGGTATCCGCAGCAGCTTCGTCATACGTACGGATAGCACCGCATCGTACGTCACGTCTGACAGAGAAACTTGATCGGTAATTTTTTCTCACTTAAAAAGTCTACCTTGCACAACTTCAACCAACGATTATGCATTTCAACCAACTGTGCATGGTTTATTGATTGATTGATTGATTGATTGATATGTGGGGTTTAACGTCCCAATACCACCATATGATTATGAGAGACGCCGTAGTGGAGGGCTCCGGAAATTTCGACCACCTGGGGTTTTTTAACGTGCACCCAAATCTGAGCACACGGGCCTACAACATTTCCGCCTCCATCGGAAATGCAGCCGCCGCAGCCGTGATTCGAACCCGCGACCTGCGGGTCAGCAGCCGAGTACTTTAGCCACTAGACCGCCGTGGCGGGGCATGGTTTAATGACGAAAATATAGTTCTAATATTGTGCCCGGCACATATATTACTCTCTCTCTAACTTGAAAAATCGATGCGTGAATTGGGGCCAGAACAGCGCCAAAAAGCAGCAGCCGCAGAAATTGGCTCATATTCTAATATTATGACATCGTGATGTTGACTTTTCAGCTGACGCCGGCAATAACGGTCAAACGGCGGGCCAATAATGCCGGTCTTATTGGATGGCTCCGCCCATATTGGCTGCTACTTGTACAACCTGGCCCGATGTGTCCGTTCTAATCAGCCGGCACAGCCTATATGGGCGGAAAGTTCTGAAAGCTGGCCCAATATAACCAATCTAATAGACTGGCACAGCCATCATTGGCGGAATGTTGTTAATGCTGGTCCAACATAGCCGTTGTATTCGGCTGGCAGAACCAATATTGGGGGTACGTTGTGAACGCTGGTCCAACGTCGCCGTTCTATTTGGCTGGCACAGCCAATCTTGGCGGTACGTTGTGAAAACTGGGCCGTTCATGGGCCAGGCAATGCCGATCTATCCCCAATATTGGGCCAACCCTCTGTGCTGCCTGGGTGTGTTTGTGGATTCGTTGGAATTCATTTCACCGCGGCCTTGGACGTCGACGCGCCGTACAAACCAACCGACGAGCGGCAACTGAGCGAGCGAGCGCCGACCTTGAGTATATATACAGCGCGACGGCGCATGCACTGTCAGCTGTTGAATGTTCTCGAAGGAGAAGCGCGCGCGCGGCACAGATGGCGACGGCGCGACGGCGCATGCGCTGTCAGCTGTCGAATGTTCTCGAAGGAGAAGCGCGCGCGGCACAGATGGTGGGCGACGGCGCGACGGCGCATGCGCCCGCGTCAGCTGTCGAATGTTCGAGAAGCGGTGCGGACGGCGCGGATGGCGCACTACAAGGCGCGAGTATAAGATGCTTCCGCATCTAAAACACGGAAAACGAGCCCTTAGGTGTACACTTCTTTCCTTATTCATTAATGAGGGTCTCGTACAGGCAAACTTAGTGCATTTAGGCTGTATACGAGGGACTATTGGTCAGCTGCCCGCTCGTAACAAGTTCACGTGCAAAGTGACGCCAAACAGGCTCAAAAGAGTGTGCCAGTCGCCACCATGGCTACTGGTGGCGCTGACTGAAACTCCCACAATTAATTCACATATAAACCCTTTAAAGTGGCTGGGGGGATAGCTGTCGTGGTAGATCAGTGGTAGAGGATCGAGCGCGTCATTAGAAGGTCGCAGGTTTGGATCCTGCCCACGGCAAGTTATCGTTTCACCAACTTTTCTTCATATATACATTGCAATTTGCTCTAATATCTTCCCTATACTTTTCTTGCCATTATTGCCTGTTGGATCTCATTCATATTGTGTAAAAACACGGAAAAACGAGCCCTTAAGTAAACACTTCTTGCCTTATTCATTAACCAGGGTCTCGTACTGGCAGGCTTAGTGCCTTTAGTCTTTATACGAGGGACTATTGGTCAGCTGCCCACTCGTAACAAGTTCATTTGCTACGTGATGCCAAAAGGCTAACAAGAGTGTGCCACCCGCGCCGCCATGGCTACTGGTGGCGCTGACTGACACTGCCACGCTTAATTCACATGCTTTGTGGGGTTTAACGTCCCAAAACCACCATATGATTATGAGAGACGCCCGCTTAATTCACATATAAACCCTATAAAGTGGTTGGGGTGATAGCTGTCGTGGTAGCTGAGTGTTAGAGCATCGAACGCTTCATTCGAAGGTCGCCGGTTCGGATCCTGCCCACGGCAAGTTATCGATTCACCCACTTTTCTTCATGTTTACATTGCAATTGGCTCTATTATCTTCCCCTATAAAACACGGAAAAACGAGCCCTTCGGTATACACTTCTTTCCTTATTCATTTACGAGGGTCTCGTACTGGCCGACTTAGCACCTTTAGGCTGTATACGAGGGACTATTGGTCAGCTGCCCACTCGTAAGAAGTTCACATGCTACGTGACGCCACACAGGCTCAAAAGAGTGTGCCACACTCGCTGCCGTGGCTACTGGTAGCGCTGACTGAAACTCCCAAGTTTAATTCACATATAAACCCCATAAAATGGCTGGGGGGATAGCTGTCGTGGTAGCTCAGTGGTAGAGGATCGAACGCGTCATTAGAAGGTCCCAGGTTCGGATCCTGCCCACGGCAAGTTATCGTTTCACAAACTTTTCTTCATATATACGTTGAAATTTGCTCTAATATTTTCCCCTATACTTTTCTTGCCATTATTGTCTGTTAGATCTCAACCATATTGTGTAAACACGGGAAAACGAGCCCTTAGGTATAAACTTCTTTCCTCATTTATTAACCAGGGTCTCGTACTGGCAGACATAGTGCCTTTAGGCTGTACACGAGCGACTATTGGTCAGCTGCTTTCTCGTACTGGCAGACTTAGTGCCTTGAGCTGGCATACGAGGGACTATTGGTCAGCTGCCCACTCGTAACAAGTTCATGTGCTACGTGACGCCAAACAGGCTCAAAATAGTGTGCCACACTCGCCGCCACGGCTACTGGAAGCACTTACTGACACTCCCACATTTAATTCACATATAAACCCTATAAGGGGGCTGGGGTGGTAGCTGTCGTGGCAGCTCAGTGGTAGAGCATCGAACGCGTCATTCGAAGGTCGCCGGTTCGGATCCTGCCCACGGCAAGTTATCGTTTCACCCACTTTTCTTCATAATTACATTGCAATTGGCTCTAATATCTTCCCCTATACTTTCCTTGCCATTATTGTCTGTTAGATCTCATTCGTATTGTGTAAAAACACGGAAAAACGAGCCCTTCAGTATACACTTCTTTCCTTATTCAGTTACGAGGGTCTCGTCCTGGTCGACTTAGTGCCTTTAGGCTGTATACGAGGGACCATTGGTCAGCTGCCCACTCGTAAGAAGTTCACGTGCTACGTGACACCAAACAGGCTGAAAAGAGTGTGCCAAACTCGCCGCAATGGCTATGGTGGCGCTGACATAACCTCCCTCATTTATTCCACATATAAACCCTATAAAGTGGCGGGGGGGATAGCTGTCGTGGTAGCTCAGTGGTAGGGGATCGAATGCGCCTTTTGAAGGTCGCAGGTTCAGATCCTGCCCACGGCAAGTTATCGTTTCACACACTTTTCTTCATATTTACATTGCGACTCGCTCTAATATCTTCCCCTATACTTTCCTTGCCATTATTGTGTGACAGATCTCATTCATATTGTGTAAAAACACAGAAAAACGAACCCTTAGGTATACACTTCTTTCCTTATTCATTAACGAGGGTCTCGTACTGGCAGACTTAGTGCCTTTAGGCTGTATACGAGGGACTATTGGTCAGCTGCCCACTCGTAACAAGTTCAGGTGCTACGTGACGCCAAACAGGCTCAAAAGAGTGTGCCAGTCGCCACCATTGCAACTGGTGGCGCTGACTGACACTCCCATGTTTAATTCACATATAAACCCTTCAAAGTGGCTGAAGGGATAGCTGTCGTGGTGGATCAGTGGTAGAGGATCGAACGCGTCATTAGAAGGTCGCAGGTTTTGATCCTGCCCACGGCAAGTTATCGTTTCACCAACTTTTCTTCATATATACATTGAAATTTGCTCTAATATCTTCCCCGATACTTTTGTTGCCATTATTGCCTGTTGCATCTCATTCATATTGTTTAAAAACACGGAAAAACGAGCCCTTAGGCAAACACTTCTTTCCTTATTCATCAACGAGGGTATCGTACTGGCAGACTTAGTGCCTTTAGGCTGTATGCGAGGGACTATTGGTCAGGTGCTCACTCGTAAGAAGTTCACATGCTACGTGACACCAAACAGGCTCAAAAGAGTGTGCCAAACTCGCCGCAATGGCTATGGTGGCGCTGACATAACCTCCCTCATTTATTCCACATATAAACCCTATAAAGTGGCTGGGGGGATAGCTGTCGTGGTAGCTCAGTGGTAGGGGATCGAATGCGCCTTTTGAAGGTCGCAGGTTCAGATCTTGCCCAGAGCAAGTTATCGTTTCACCAACTTTTCTTTATTTATACACTCCAATTTGCTCTAATATCTTCCCTCATAATTTCCTTGCCATATTTGTTTGTTAGATCTCATTCATATTGTGTCAAAACACGGAAAAACGAGCCCTAAGGTATATACTTCTTTCCTTATTCATTAACGAGGGTCTCGTACTGGCAGTTTTAGTGCCTTTAAGTTTTATACGAGGGACTATTGGTCAGCTACTCTCTCGTACTGGCAGACTTAGTGCCTTTAGGCTGTATGCGAGGGACTGTTGGTCAGCTGCCCACTCGTAAGAAGTTCACGTGGTACGTGACGCCAAACAGGCTCAAAAGAGTGTGCCACACTCGCCGCCACGGCTACTGGTGGCACTGACTGACACTCCCACATTTATATCACATATAAACCCTATAAGGGGGCTGGGGTGGTAGCTGTCGTGGCAGCTCAGTGGTAGAGCATCGAACGCGTCATTCGAAGGTCGCCGGTTCGGATCCTGCCCACGGCAAGTTATCGTTTCACCCACTTTTCTTCATAATTACATTGCAATTGGCTCTAATATCTTCCCCTATACTTTCCTTGTCATTATTGTCTGTTAGATCTCATTCGTATTGTGTAAAAACACGGAAAAACGAGCCCTTCGGTATACACTTCTTTTCTTATTCAGTTACGAGGGTCTCATCCTGGTCGACTTAGTGCCTTTAGGCTGTATACGAGGGACCATTGGTCAGCTGCCCACTCGTAAGAAGTTCACGTGCTACGTGACACCAAACAGGCTCAAAAGAGTGTGCCAAACTCGCCGCAATGGCTATGGTGGCGCGGACATAACCTCCCTCATTTATTCCACTTATAAACCCTATAAAGTGGCTGGGGGGATAGCTGTCGTGGTAGCTCAGTGGTAGGGGATCGAATGCGCCTTTCGAAGGTCACAGGTTCAGATCCTGCCCCCGGCAAGTTATCGTTTCACCCGCTTTTCTTCATATTTACATTGCGATTTGCTCTAATATTTTCCCCTATACTTTCGTTGCCATTATTGTCTGTTAGATCTCATTCATATTGTGCAAAAACACGGAAAAAACTAGCCTATAGGTATACACTTCTTGCCTTATTCATCAACGAGGGTCTCGTATTGGCAGACTTAGTGCCTTTAGGCTGTATACGAGGGACTATTGGTCAGCTGCTGTCTCGTACTGGCAGAATTAGTCCCTTTAGGCTGTATACGAGGGACTATTGGTCAGCTGCCCACTCGTAACAAGTTCACGTGCTACGTGACGCCAAACAGGCTCAAAAGAGTGTGCCAGTCGCCACCATGGCTACTGGTGGCGCTGACTGACACTCCCAAGTTTAATTCACATATAAACCCTATAAGGGAGCTGGGGTGGTAGCTGTCGTGGCAGCTCAATGGTAGAGCATCGAACACGTCATTCGAAGGTCGCTGGTTCGGATGCTGCCCACAGCAAGTCTTCGTTTCACCAACTTTTCTTTATATATACATTGCAATTTGCTCTAATATTCTTCCCCTATATTTTCCTTGCCATAATTGTCTGTTAGATCTTATTCATATTGTGTAAAAACACGGAAAAAACGAGCCCTAAGGTATAGACTTCTTTCCTTATTCATTAACGAGGGTCTCGTACTGGCAGACTTAGTGCCTTTATGCTTTATACGAGGAACTCATGGTCAGCTGCTGTCTCGTACTGGTTGACTTAGTGCCTTTAGGCTGTATACGAGGGACTTTTGTTCAGCTGCCCACTCGTTACAAGTTCATTGGCTACTTGATGCCAAAAGGCTAACAAGAGTGTGCCACACTCGCCGCCATGGCTACTGGTGGCGCTGACTGACACTGCCACGCTTAATTCACATGCTTTGTGGGGTTTAACGTCCCAAAATCACCATATGATTATGAGAGACGCCCGCTTAATTCACATATAAACCCTATAAAGTGGTTGGGGTGATAGCTGTCGTGGTAGCTCAGTGGTAGAGCATCGAACGATTCATTCGAAGGTCGCCGGTTCGGATCCTGCCCACGGCAAGTTATCGATTCACCCACTTTTCTTCATGTTTACATTGCACTTGGCTCTAATATCTTCCCCTATAAAACACGGAAAAACGAGCCCTTCGACATACACTTCTTTCCGTATTCATTTACGAGGGTCTCGTACTGGCCGACTTAGCGCCTTTAGGCTGTATACGAGGGACTATTGGTCAGCTGCCCACTCGTAAGAAGTTCACGTGCTACGTGACACCAAACAGGCTCAAAAGAGTGTGCCAAACCCGCCGCAATGGCTACTGGTGGCGCTGACATAATCTCCCTCGTTTATTCCACATATAAACCCTACAAAGTGGCTGGGGCGATATCTGTTGTGGTAGCTCAGTGGTAGGGGATCGAATGCGTCATTAGAAGGCCGCAGGTTCAGATCCTGCTCACGGCAAGTTATCGTTTCACCAACTTTTCTTCATATATACATCCCAATTTGCTCTAATATCCTCCCCTATACTTTTCTTGCCTCTATTGTCTGTTAGATCTCATTCATATTGTGTAAAAACATGGAAAGATGAGCCCTTAGGTATACACTTCTTACCTTATTCATTAACGAGGGTCTCGTACTGGCAGACTTAGTGCCTTTAGGCTGTATGCGAGGGACTATTGGTCAGCTGCTCACTCGTAAGAAGTTCACATGCTACGTGACGCCACACAGGCTAAAAAGAGCGTGCCACACTCGCCGCCGTGGCTACTGGTGGCGCTGACTGACACTCCCACGTTTTTTTCACATATAAACCCCATAAAGTGGCTGGGGGGATAGCTGTCGTGGTAGCTCAGTGGTAAAGGATCGAACGTGTCATTAGAAGGTCCCAGGTTCGGATCCTGCCCACGGCAAGTTATCGTTTTACAAACTTTTCTTCATATATACGTTGAAATTTGCTCTAATATCTTCCCCTATACTTTCCTTGCCATTATTGTCTGATAGATCTCATTCATATTGAGTAAAAACACGGAAAAACGAGCCCTTAGGTATACACTTCTTGCCTTACTCATCAACGAGGGTCTCGTACTGGCAGACTTAGTGCCTTTAGGCTGTATGCGAGGGACTATTGGTCAGCTGCCCACTCGTAACAAGTTCAGGTGCTACGTGACGCCAAACAGGCACAAAAGAGTGTGCCAGTCGCCACCATTGCAACTGGTGGCGCTGACTGACACTCCCACGTTTAATTCACATATAAACCCTTCAAAGTGGCTGAAGGGATAGCTGTCGTGGTGGATCAGTGGTAGAGGATCGAACGCGTCATTAGAAGGTCGCAGGTTTGGATCCTGCCCACGGCAAGTTATCGTTTCACCAACTTTTCTTCATATATACATTGAAATTTGCTCTAATATCTTCCCCGATACTTTTGTTGCCATTATTGCCTGTTAGATCTCATTCATATTGTTTAAAAACACGGAAAAACGAGCCCTTAGGTAAACACTTCTTGCCTTATTCATCAACGAGGGTCTCGTACTGGCAGACTTAGTGCCTTTAGGCTGTATGCGAGGGACTATTGGTCAGCTGCTCACTCGTAAGAAGTTCACATGCTACGTGACGCCACACAGGCTAAAAAGAGCATGCCACACTCGCCGCCGTGGCTACTGGTGGCGCTGACTGACACTCCCACGTTTAATTCACATATAAACCCCATAAAGTGGCTGGGGGGATAGCTGTCGTGGTAGCTCAGTGGTAAAGGATCGAACGCGTCATTAGAAGGTTGCCGGTTCGGATTCTGCCCACAGAAAGTCATCGTTTCACCAAATTTTCTTTATATATACATTGCAAATTGCTCTAATATTTTCCCCTATACTTTCTTTACCATTATTGTCAGTTAGATCTTATTCATATTGTGTAAAAACACGAAAAAACGAGCCCTTGGGTATACACTTCTTTCCTTATTCATTAACGAGGGTCTCGTACTGGCAGCATTAGTCCCTTTAGGCTGTATACGAGGGGCTATTGGTCAGCTGCCCACTCGTAACAAGTTCACGTGCTACGTGACGCCAAACAGGCTCAAAAGAGTGTGCCAGTCGCCACCATGGCTACTGGTGGCGCTGACTGACACTCCCACGTAAAATTCACATATAAACCCTATAAGGGGGCTGGGGTGGTAGCTGTCGTAGCAGCTCAGTTGTAGAGCATCGAACGCGTCATTCGAAGGTCGCCGGTTCGGATTCGGCCCACAGCAAGTCATCATTTCACCAACTTTTTTTGTATATACATTGCAAATTGCTCTAATATCTTCCCCTATACTTTCTTTGCCATTATTGTCTGTTAGATCTTATTCATATTGTTTAAAAACACGGAAAAACGAGCCCTAAGGTATGCACTTCTTTCCTTATTCAGTTACGAGGGTCTCATCCTGGTCGACTTAGTGCCTTTAGGCTGTATACGAGGGACCATTGGTCAGCTGCCCACTCGTAAGAAGTTCACGTGCTACGTGACACCAAACAGGCTCAAAAGAGTGTGCCAAACTCGCCGCAATGGCTATGGTGGCGCTGACATAACCTCCCTCATTTATTCCACATATAAACCCTATAAAGTGGCGGGGGGGATAGCTGTCGGGGTAGCTCAGTGGTAGGGGATCGAATGCGCCTTTTGAAGGTCGCAGGTTCAGATCCTGCCCACGGCAAGTTATCGTTTCACCCACTTTTCTTCATATTTACATTGCGATTCGCTCTAATATCTTCCCCTATACTTTCCTTGCCATTATTGTCTGATAGATCTCATTCATATTGTGTAAAACACAGAAAAACGAACCCTTAGGTATACACTTCTTTCCGTATTCATTAACGAGGGTCTCGTACTGGCAGACTTAGTGCCTTTAGGCTGTATACGAGGGACTATTGGTCAGCTGCCCACTCGTAACAAGTTCAGGTGCTACGTGACGCCAAACAGGCTCAAAAGAGTGTGCCAGTCGCCACCATTGCAACTGGTGGCGCTGACTGACACTCCCATGTTTAATTCACATATAAACCCTTCAAAGTGGCTGAAGGGATAGCTGTCGTGGTGGATCAGTGGTAGAGGATCGAACGCGTCATTAGAAGGTCGCAGGTTTCGATCCTGCCCACGGCAAGTTATCGTTTCACCAACTTTTCTTCATATATACATTGAAATTTGCTCTAATATCTTCCCCGATACTTTTGTAGCCATTATTGCCTGTTGCATCTCATTCATATTGTTTAAAAACACGGAAAAACGAGCCCTTAGGCAAACACTTCTTTCCTTATTCATCAACGAGGGTATCGTACTGGCAGACTTAGTGCCTTTAGGCTGTATGCGAGGGACTATTGGTCAGCTGCTCACTCGTAAGAAGTTCACATGCTACGTGACACCAAACAGGCTCAAAAGAGTGTGCCAAACTCGGCGCAATGGCTATGGTGGCGCTGACATAACCTCCCTCATTTATTCCACATATAAACCCTATAAAGTGGCTGGGGGGATAGCTGTCGTGGTAGCTCAGTGGTAGGGGATCGAATGCGCCTTTTGAAGGTCGCAGGTTCAGATCTTGCCCAGAGCAAGTTATCGTTTCACCAACTTTTCTTTATTTATACACTCCGATTTGCTCTAATATCTTCCCTCATAATTTCCTTGCCATATTTGTTTGTTAGATCTCATTCACATTGTGTCAAAACACGGAAAAACGAGCCCTAAGGTATATACTTCTTTCCTTATTCATTAACGAGGGTCTCGTACTGGCAGTTTTAGTGCCTTTAAGTTTTATACGAGGGACTATTGGTCAGCTACTCTCTCGTACTGGCAGACTTAGTGCCTTTAGGCTGTATGCGAGGGACTGTTGGTCAGCTGCCCACTCGTAAGAAGTTCACGTGGTACGTCACGCCAAACAGGCTCAAAAGAGTGTGCCACACTCGCCGCCACGGCTACTGGTGGCACTGACTGACACTCCCACATTTAATTCACATATAAACCCTATAAGGGGGCTGGGGTGGTAGCTGTCGTGGCAGCTCAGTTGTAGAGCATCGAACGCGTCATTCGAAGGTCGCCGGTTCGGATCCTGCCCACGGCAAGTTATCGTTTCACCCACATTTCTTCATATTTACATTGCAATTGGCTCTAATATCTTCCCCTATACTTTTCTTGCCATTATTGTCTGTTAGATCTCATTCGTATTGTGTAAAAACACGGAAAAACGAGCGCTTCGGTATACACTTCTTTCCTTATTCAGTTACGAGGGTCTCATCCTGGTCGACTTAGTGCCTTTAGGCTGTATACGAGGGACCATTGGTCAGCTGCCCACTCGTAAGAAGTTCACGTGCTACGTGACACCAAACAGGCTCAAAAGAGTGTGCCAAACTCGCCGCAATGGCTATGGTGGCGCTGACATAACCTCCCTCATTTATTCCACTTATAAACCCTATAAAGTGGCAGGGGGGATAGCTGTCGTGGTAGCTTAGTGGTAGGGGATCGAATGCGCCTTTCGAAGGTCACAGGTTCAGATCCTGCCCACGGCAAGTTATCGTTTCACCCGCTTTTCTTCATATTTACATTGCGATTTGCCCTAATATTTTCCCCTATACTTTCGTTGCCATTATTGTCTGTTAGATCTCATTCATATTGTGCAAAAACACGGAAAAAACTAGCGCATAGGTATACACTTCTTGCCTTATTCATCAACGAGGGTCTCGTATTGGCAGACTTAGTGCCTTTAGGCTGTATGCGAGGAACTGTTGGTCAGCTGCCCATTCGTAAGAAGTTCACGTGGTACGTGACGCCAAACAGGCTCAAAAGAGTGTGCCACACTCGCCGCCGTGGCTACTGGTGGCGCTGACTGACACTCCCACGTTTAATTCACATATAAACCCCATAAAATGGCGGGGGGGATCGCTGTCGTGGTAGCTCAGTGGTAGAGGATCGAACGCGTCATTAGAAGGTCCCAGGTTCAGATCCTGCACACGGCAAGTTATCATTTCACAAACTTTTCTTCATATATACGTTGAAATTCGCTCTAATATCTTCCCCTATACTTTCCTTGCCATTATTGTCTTAGATCTCATTCATATTATGTAAAAACACGGAAAAACGAGCCCTTAGGTATACACTTCTTTCTTTATTCATTAACAAGAGTCCCGTAAGGGCAGACTCTGTGCCTTTAGGCTGTATACGAGGGACTATTGGTCAGCTGCTGTCTCGTACTGGTATAATTAGTCCCTTTAGGCTGTATACGAGGGACTATTGGTCAGCTGCCCACTCGTAACAAGTTCACGTGCTACGTGACGCCAAACAGGCTCAAAAGAGTGTGCCAGTCGCCACCATGGCTACTGGTGGCGCTGACTGACACTCCCAAGTTTAATTCACATATAAACCCTATAAGGGAGCTGGGGTGGTAGCTGTCGTGGCAGCTCAATGGTAGAGCATCGAACACGTCATTCGAAGGTCGCCGGTTCGGATCCTGCCCACAGCAAGTCTTCGTTCACCAACTTTTCTTTATATATACATTGCAATTTGCTCTAATATCTTCCCCTATATTTTCCTTGCCATAATTGTCTGTTAGATCTTATTCATATTGTGTAAAAACACGGAAAAACGAGCCCTAAGGTATAGACTTCTTTCCTTATTCATTAACGAGGGTCTCGTACTGGCAGACTTAGTGCCTTTATGCTTTATACGAGGAACTCATGGTCAGCTGCTGTCTCGTACTGGTAGACTTAGTGACTTTAGGCTGTATACGAGGGACTTTTGTTCAGCTGCCCACTCGTTACAAGTTCATTGGCTACTTGATGCCAAAAGGCTAACAAGAGTGTGCCACACTCGCCGCCATGGCTACTGGTGGCGCTGACTGACACTGCCACGCTTAATTCACATGCTTTGTGGGGTTTAACGTCCCAAAATCACCATATGATTATGAGAGACGCCCGCTTAATTCACATATAAACCCTGTAAAGTGGTTGGGGTGATAGCTGTCGTGGTAGCTCAGTGGTAGAGCATCGAACGATTCATTCGAAGGTCGCCGGTTCGGATCCTGCCCACGGCAAGTTATCGATTCACCCACTTTTCTTCATGTTTACATTGCACTTGGCTCTAATATCTTCCCCTTTAAAACACGGAAAAACGAGCCCTTCGGCATACACTTCTTTCCTTATTCATTTACGAGGGTCTCGTACTGGCCGACTTAGCGCCTTTAGGCTGTATACGAGGGACTATTGGTCAGCTGCCCACTCGTAAGAAGTTCACGTGCTACGTGACACCAAACAGGCTCAAAAGAGTGTGCCAAACTCGCCGCAATGGCTACTGGTGGCGCTGACATAATCTCCCTCGTTTATTCCACATATAAACCCTACAAAGTGGCTGGGGGGATATCTGTTGTGGTAGCTCAGTGGTAGGGGATCGAATGCGTCATTAGAAGGCCGCAGGTTCAGATCCTGCTCACGGCAAGTTATCGTTTCACCAACTTTTCTTCATATATACATCCCAATTTGCTCTAATATCCTCCCCTATACTTTTCTTGCCTCTATTGTCTGTTAGATCTCATTCATATTGTGTAAAAACATGGAAAGATGAGCCCTTAGGTATACACTTCTTACCTTATTCATTAACGAGGGTCTCGTACTGGCAGACTTAGTGCCTTTAGGCTGTATGCGAGGGACTATTGGTCAGCTGCTCACTCGTAAGAAGTTCACATGCTACGTGACGCCACACAAGCTAAAAAGAGCGTGACACACTCGCCGCCGTGGCTACTGGTGGCGCTGACTGACACTCCCACGTTTTTTTTCACATATAAACCCCATAAAGTGGCTGGGGGGATAGCTGTCGTGGTAGCTCAGTGGTAAAGGATCGAACGTGTCATTAGAAGGTCCCAGGTTCGGATCCTGCCCACGGCAAGTTATCGTTTTACAAACTTTTCTTCATATATACGTTGAAATTGGCTCTAATATCTTCCCCTATACTTTCCTTGCCATTATTGTCTGATAGATCTCATTCATATTGAGTAAAAACACGGAAAAACGAGCCCTTAGGTATACACTTCTTGCCTTATTCGTCAACGAGGGTCTCGTACTGGCAGACTTAGTGCCTTTAGGCTGTATGCGAGGGACTATTGGTCAGCTGCCCACTCGTAACAAGTTCAGGTGCTACGTGACGCCAAACAGGCACAAAAGAGTGTGCCAGTCGCCACCATTGCAACTGGTGGCGCTGACTGACACTCCCACGTTTAATTCACATATAAACCCTTCAAAGTGGCTGAAGGGATAGCTGTCGTGGTGGATCAGTGGTAGAGGATCGAACGCGTCATTAGAAGGTCGCAGGTTTGGATCCTGCCCACGGCAAGTTATCGTTTCACCAACTTTTCTTCATATATACATTGAAATTTGCTCTAATATCTTCCCCGATACTTTTGTTGCCATTATTGCCTGTTAGATCTCATTCATATTGTTTAAAAACACGGAAAAACGAGCCCTTAGGTAAACACTTCTTGCCTTATTCATCAACGAGGGTCTCGTACTGGCAGACTTAGTGCCTTTAGGCTGTATGCGAGGGACTATTGGTCAGCTGCTCACTCGTAAGAAGTTCACATGCTACGTGACGCCACACAGGCTAAAAAGAGCATGCCACACTCGCCGCCGTGGCTACTGGTGGCGCTGACTGACACTCCCACGTTTAATTCACATATAAACCCCATAAAGTGGCTGGGGGGATAGCTGTCGTGGTAGCTCAGTGGTAAAGGATCGAACGCATCATTAGAAGGTCGCCGGTTCGGATTCTGCCCACAGAAAGTCATCGTTTCACCAACTTTTCTTTATATATACATTGCAAATTGCTCTAATATCTTCCCCTATACTTTCCTTACCATTATTGTCAGTTAGATCTTATTCATATTGTGTAAAAACACGAAAAAACGAGCCCTAAGGTATGCACTTCTTTCCTTATTCATTAACGAGGGTCTCGTACTGGCAGACTTAGTGCCTTTATGCTTTATTCGAGGGACTATTGGTCAGCTGCTGTCTCGTACTGGTAGACTAAGTGCCTTTAGGCTGCCTAAGAGGGACTATTGTTCAGCTGCCCACTCGTTACAAGTTCATTTGCTACGTGATGCCAAACAGGCTCACAAGAGTGTGCCACACTCGCCGCCATGGCTAATGGTGGCGCTGACTGACACTGCCACGCTTAATTCACATATAAACCCTAAAAAGTGGCTGGGGTGATAGCTGTCGTGATAGCTCAGTGGTATAGCATCGAACGCGTCATCCGAAGGTCGCCGGTTCGGATCCTGCCCACGGCAAGTTATCGTTTCACCCACTTTTCTTCATATTTACATTGCAATTGGCTCTAATATCTTCCCCTATACTTTCCTTGCCATTATTGTCTATTAGATCTCATTCATATTATGTAAAAACACGGAAAAACGAGCCCTTAGGTATACACTTCTTTCCTTATTCATTAACGAGGGTCTCGTACTGGCAGACTTAGTGCCTTTATGATTTATACGAGGGACTATTGGTCAGCTGCTGTCTCGTACTGGCAGAATTAGTCCCTTTAGGCTGTATACGAGGGGCTATTGGTCAGCTGCCCACTCGTAACAAGTTCACGTGCTACGTGACGCCAAACAGGCTCAAAAGAGTGTGCCAGTCGCCACCATGGCTACTGGTGGCGCTGACTGACACTCCCACGTTTAATTCACATATAAACCTATAAGGGGGCTGGGGTGGTAGCTGTCGTAGCAGCTCAGTGGTAGAGCATCGAACGCACCATTCGAAGGTCGCCGGTTCGGATTCGGCCAACAGCAAGTCATCATTTCACCAACTTTTCTTTGTATATTTATTTATTTATTTATTTATTTATTTATTTATTTATTTACAGATACTGCAATCACCATTTGGTGATTTTAGCAGGGTGGTACATGAAGTTAGTCATGAACAAATGGCAAGTACAATGACATATAATATATACAGGTTATACAATGTGCATAGGGCAAATACAAACTTCAACTGGCAATAGCATACAATAAAAAAATAGAAGACTGCAATTATAAAGCATGTACAGTGGTATGTAATACGATTCAACAATTCAACTGGTTAGTGCACTTTCTAATTCCGAGGAAAACAATGCCAATGAGGGTGCTGAAACAATTGCATTAGTTAGTTTGTTCCACTCGACTATGGTGCGAGGAAAAAATGAATACTTAAAGCAATTATTGTGTGTGGGAAAGGGGGTTATGGTGAGGTCATGTCTCTGCCTGGTAGAGTAGCCAGAAGAAAAAGAAAAAATATCGGCTATGTCTACTTGATATTGGCCATTAATTAGTTGGTAGAGAAACTTAAGCCTTGAGTTACGGTATCTTAATGATAAAGGTGAAAGTTGAGCTCTGCTTAATAGGTCAGTAACAGAAGTCCTCGAAAAATTATTGTAGACAAAACGAACTGCTCTTTTTTGCACTTTTTTAATTTGTTAATGTTAGTCTTAGTAAAAGGATCCCATATAATAGCGGCGTAATCTAATATTGGTAAAACAATTGATTTGTACGCTAAAAGGCGGACAGAAGGAGTGGATAGTTTGAGAGCACGACATAGAAAAAACAGTTTGTAAGTTGCATTCGCCGTTACATGTGTAATGTGTTTGTTCCAGCAGAGATCATTCGATATGTAAAGCCCCAAGTACTTATAATTAGTGACTTCAGTCAAAAAGGTGTTGTTAGCATTGTATCTGAAATGCAAAGGTTTTTTCATGTGTGTAATTCGCATAAAAACAGTTTTATCAAAGTTAATGACCATCTGCCATTCCTCGCACCAGGAGACTACTTTTTGAAATGCCTGATTTAACAGAAGTTGGTCGGATGTGCTATGAACCTCAGAGTACAAAACACAGTCATCTGCGTAAAGTTTTACTTTAACAGGAATTTGTTCTACAATATCATTAATGAACAAAAGAAACAGTAGAGGCCCTAGAACTGAGCCCTGGGGAACGCCAGAACCAACCATTACATATTTTGAGTTGCAATCGTGAAAAGAAACAAATTGTTGTCGTTTAGTTAGGTAGAAAGAGAGCCAGCCCATTAACTTTTTGTTTTTAAGTATTTTCTCTAATTTAAAAAGTAATTTTTTGTGGGAAACCTTATCGAAGGCTTTGGCGAAGTCCATAAAAATTGCATCTAATTGTTTGCCGTGGTTAATACTTTTCGCAAAGTCATGTACGGTTTCAACTAGCTGAGTGCAGGTTGAAAAACCTTTTCTAAATCCGTGCTGATGTCTAGTTAAGAAATTGTGTTTGTTGAGAAACTCTACGATATGATTGTGTATTATATGTTCTAATATTTTGCAACATGTTGAAGTTAATGAAATTGGTCTATAGTTACCGACCTGGTTTTTGTTTCCCTTTTTGTGTAATGGTTTAATTCGGGCAGTTACCCAATCATGCGGTAGTTCACCATCGAGTAATGATTTACAGAACAGTACGTACAAATACTTTGATGTCCATTCTGCATACCTTTTTAAAAAGTCATTGGGTATGCAATCAGGGCCAGGTGATTTTTTTCGTGTCTAGTTTCAGTAACATGTTTAAGATACCCCTTTCCGAGATAACAACATCAGGCATGGGAGGTAAGGAGACATCAAAAGTTGGCAAGGTACCATTGTCTTCAGTGTAAACAGATCTGAAGTGTTCATTAAAAAGGTTCGCAATTGATTCATGATCACTTATCTCTCTGCCATCGTCATCAAATATTTCGCATTTATTTGACTTAGGAGAAATTGTTCTCCAAAACTTCTCTGGCGATGAAGTAATGAAGCTAGGTAAGGACTCACCAAAGTAATGTTTTTTATCTGAAATAACCTTAAGTTTAATTTGAGATGTCAATTCTGCAATTCTTTCTTGACAACTGAAATCAGCACAACAAGTTTTACTTTTCTTTTTTAATCGCTTTACCTTCCTTCTCAATTTCAATGTCTCCCTAGTTATCCACGGGTTCTTGGTTGTGGGCTTTTTACACGTGGTTGGGACACAACGCTCAATGCTTTTGCTTACAATGCCCGTAAACTTCATCCAAAGATCATTTACACTATCATCACTATCGGCAAAATCATCAAAATGAAAAGAAAGGATATCAAGTATCGACTCATCGTCGGCTTTACGAAAGTTATAAAAAGTAGTCACCTTGGGTTTTTCACAGACAGAAAGATTTGACACGGTTAGCACTACAGCAAGGTGATCGGAAATACCGGGGACAATGTCACAAACGCAATCATGTGTTATATTTCCAGAAACAAAGACAAGGTCTAGAATTGATTTCGAGCTGTCTTGAATCCTTGTGTAACTTTCAACTACCTGTGATAAATCATGTTGAAAAGCAATGTCTATCATGGTATCTGCGGAAGCATCGCAGTGACCAATGTGTGTCATTGTTGGCCAATCAACACCTGGCAGATTAAAGTCACCTGCCAAGATTATTCGGTCACCCGGCTTTACATAATTTTTCATATATTTTTTTAGCTCATCGATAATATTGACTGAAGAACCAGGGGATCTGTATAAAGCACCCAATACATATCTAGTGTTACCATGATTGACCTTACAAAAGATACATTCGGCATTAGGCACATCTGGTATTTTAATTAATTTTAACCCCTTTTTAAACAGAATACATACACCTCCTCCTTTCGAGCTGCGATCCTTTCTATATGCACTGAAACCCGGTGGAAACACTTCGCTGTCATAGATCGAATCTGTTAACCATGTTTCAGTTAGGAAAGCTATGTCAGGATTCTGTGAGAGCAGAACCCCTTCTAACTACATTGAAAATTGCTCTAATATCTTCCCCTATACTTTCCTTGCCATTATTGTCTGTTAGATCTTATTCATATTGTGTAAAAACACGGAAAAACGAGCCCTAAGGTATGCACTTCTTTCCTTATTCATTAACGAGGGTCTGTACTGGCAGACTTAGTGCCTTTATGCTTTATACGAGGGACTATTGGTCAGCTGCTGTCTCGTACTGTTAGACTTAGTGCCTTTAGGCTGTATACGAGGGACTATTGGTCAGCTGCCCACTCGTTACAAGTTCATTTGCTACGTGATGCCAAAAGGCTAACAAGAGTGTGTCACACTCGCCGCCATGGCTACTGGTGGCGCTGACTGACACTGCCACGCTTAATTCACATGCTTTGTGGGGTTTAACGTCCCAAAACCACCATATGATTATGAGAGATGCCCGCTTAATTCACATATAAACCCTATAAAGTTGTTGGGGTGATAGCTGTCGTGGTAGCTCAGTGGTAGAGCATCGAACGCTTCATTCGAAGGTCGCCGGTTCGGATCCTGCCCACGGCAAGTTATCGATTCACCCACTTATCTTCATGTGTACATTGCAATTGGCTCTAATATCTTCCCCTATAAAACACGGAAAAAACGAGCCCTTCGGTATACACTTCCTTCCTTATTCATTTACGAGGGTCTCCTACTGGCCCGACTTAGCGCCTTTAGGCTGTATACGAGAGACTGTTGGTCAGCTGCCCACTCGTAAGAAGTTCACGTGGTACGTGACGCCACACAGGCTCAAAAGAGTGTTCCACACTCGCCGCCGTGGCTACTGGTGGCGCTGACTGACACTCCCACGTTTAATTCACATATAAACCCATAAAATGGCTGGGGGGATTGCTGTCGTGGTAACTCAGTGGTAGAGGATCGAATGCGTCATTAGAAGGTCCCAGGTTCAGATCCTGCCCACGGCAAGTTATCATTTCACAAACTTTTCTTCATATATACGTTGAAATTTGCTCTAATATCTCCCCTATACTTTTCTTGCCATTATTGTCTGTTAGATCTCATTCATTTTGTGTAAAAACACGGGAAACGAGCCCTTGGGTATACACTTCTTTCCTTATTCATTAACCAGGGTCTGGTACTGGCAGACATAGTGCCTTTAGGCTGTACACGAGCGACTATTGGTCAGCTGCTTTCTCGTACTGGCGGACTTAGTGCCTTGAGGTTGTATACGAGGGACTATTGGTCAGCTGCCCCACTCGTAACTAGTTCACGTGCTACGTGACGCCAAAAAGGCTCAAAAGAGTGTGCCAGTACCCACCATGGCTACTGGTGGCACTGACTGACACTCCCACGTTTAATTCACATAAAACCCCTATAAGGGAGCTGGGGTGGTAGCTGTCGTGGCAGCTCAGTGGTAGAGCATCGAACGCGTCATCATTCGAAGGTCGCCGGTTCGGATCCTGCGCACAGCAAGTCATTGTTTTCACCAACTTTCTTTATATATACATTGCAATTTGCTCTAATATCTTCCCCCATATT
>WOVY01002688.1:0-32965 GCA_013436015.1 Rhipicephalus annulatus | reverse complement strand
TGAAAGGCGTGAACGTCGCGAGCGCGAGGAGGCGAGAGAGAGAAGGCGCCTTGAGATGAAACGAATAGAATTGGCAATCCTACAGTTTCGCAGGCGCCTAGCGTAGCTTCTCCAACAGTTCAGGTCGGAGCGGTTTTAGAATCAGGGACCAATTGCCACCGTTCGTAGTAGGGAGGACATGGCGAAATATCTCGTCAATTTGAACACGTCTGTGAGCGAAACGCTTTGGAGCGGTCTCTTTGGGCGCGGAACCTGCTAGTCTTCTTCCCGGCGAAGTGTCCGACGCGATAACTTGCTTAATCGGAGGGAAGCGTTTTAGAGCTATGACGAGTTAAGGAAGGTGCTCTTGAGGACGTTATAAGTTGTCACCCGAGGCTTTCAGCAAAGGTTCCGGTATGCTGAAAAGGGGAATGAGTCACCCGTTGACTTCGCGTTTCGTCTTAAGGGCGATTTATGAATGGCTCAAGGGCGAAGGTGTTTATGACGACCGCGATAAAGTGGTGGAATGCGTTGCATTGGAGCAATTCTACCGCTGCATCGAGGAGGATGTCAGACTTTGGCGCAGGACAGACTTGGGGAAGTACAGTTAAATAAGGCAGCTGAGTTAGCTGAGGAGTATTATGCTCGCCGAAAGTTGCATAGCAGGGCAGTGCGCGTTGAAAAGGATGAAAGGAAAGAGGGCTTTTCAAGGAAACCTGATCAACGGAAATCCGCTCCGCACCGTAATTTCAAGAAGGAACCGTCTCTTACGAAGGACAGTGTAGGGGAAGGGCAAACAGAAGCGGCGAAATCGAGTGAGGTTTCCACCACGCAGGCATTTGAATCGGAAACAAACGGAAGCCGCTAATCTGCTACAACTGTAAAAAGGAAGGGCACATCGCGAGAAACTGTCAGGAAAAATTTGCCTTCGCAACAATCCGAGAATCAGAAAAAAACATGCGGTTGTTGGAGCCGTATCTCCAAGAAAAAAAGTAAATAAGAAAACGTGCCGAGCGCTTAGAGACTCAGCGGCAACCATGGATGTTGTCCATCCTTCATTGGTGTCTCCGGATGATTTCACAGGAGAATGCGCGTGGATCAGGCAAGTCGCCGAGGAGCAGAGTGTTCGCTTACCAATCGCCACGGTTGTCATTGAAGGCCCGTTCGGTAAGCTTTGCACCGAAGCGGCTGTGTCTGCCGCGCTAAATGATCGTTTTTCTTATCTTTTCTCCAACAACTCGGAGCAGCTTCTCAAAGAGCAGGGCAAATCATTCTTCCCCAACTTAGCGTGCATGGCTCTCACGCGATCGCAAGCGCGAAAGCTTTCGCGGAAGCTGGACCTGGTTCCATGCGGTGAACTCTCAAGTGACCTTGTCGGCGGGTCGACGGAACCCCAGAAAGGAAAGTTTCCGCATGAGTCATGTGAGCAGTCACGCGAGCGGCCCGTCGCCGACACGGCCGGCGCGGTATGCGCTGGGGGAGACGACGTGGCGCCATTGAGTCAGAGCGAGAGGGTTGCAACGCTCTCGCCTGTAGCGGAAAGTTGGAGCGAGCTGCCGAGAGTTGATCGAGAGACGCTCATTCGAGAGCAGCGTGAGGATCTCTCGATTGAAGCGCTAGTGGAAAGCCAAATTGAAGCGCTAGTGGAAAGCCAAATTGAAGCGCTAGTGGAAAGCCAGAAAAACGCGGCAAAGTGCTGTCGAAGGAGCACTACGAGAAATCGGGGGAAGAAGCGCGCTTTTGAAGTTGATAATCAGGTAATGCGGCTGCAGCCATCCAAAAGGAACAAGCGTGAGGTTGATTGGGAAGGGCCCGCCAACGTATTATCGAAGCCTTGCGATTCAAATTATGAAGTGAAATTAGGAAGGCGGCCGGACAAAATTTACAACTTGATGAAACCATACGTTCAACATCAAGCGGTCGTAAATCTGCTGTTGAATGCTTCAGTGGAAGAGGAAGCAGAAAATTTGAGTTCTAGTGAGGTAACCGAAGGGGGATCGAAAGTAATCCGGGAGCAGATAAACCTAGAGCCTAGCTTAAGTGAAGGAGGACCTGAGAACGAGGACCTCAGAAAGATTGGTTCGAGTTTGAAGACGCGTTTTCGGACCACCCCGGAAACATGAGGGTGATCGAACACGATATCGAGCTAAGCGGTGAGGAGTCAATCCGTAGCAAGCCGTATCGTTGTTCCCCTGTGCAACGTCGAAAGTGTGAGCCGCTCTTGGTGCCGCATAGGTATCGTCGCCTAAAAGTGGCCGGTTACTGAAGTGGAGCATGTTGCTCCACAGCGCAACTTTGACGTTCGCTAGAGAAAAAAAGGAAAGGTGAACGCTAATGCAGGTGCATTGAGCAGTGCGTTCCAGCTAGTACCTTCTCAACCTTTTGGTTTCTCGCTGGCGATTCGGGGGCAAAATTTTGACCTCATCACGACCTGGGCTGAGCGCTCTCGTTCAGAGTGATCTCAAGGGGCCAACTTTGTGGTATTCTAATTCGTTACGTTGTTGTATGTGGAAAAAAAAATTTGAGTTGTCATTTTAAGAGTCTAGTGTCCCACATGTGCCTCTTGATGTAGAGGGAACAAAATTCCGATAGACACGTAGATAGGTATATGTTGTACTATACTTTGTCTGGTGTTCTGTCGGGTGACCGAGGGCACTTGCTTGTGTCGTGTGTTGTCTGTTGTCGAACCGTTCTTAGCAAGTTGCAGAACCATCGACAAGTGCTGAAGCCGAAGATGGTCAGAAGAGACGAGTGAAGCTGGTCGACAAGTTGTGGCGACAAGCCTGTGGAGCTGGGATCCGTCGTCAAGAATGGGCTGTATTCCCGGAACAGTCTGGAGCTGTATTCTCCCCATGGCCCTGGAGGCGAACCTGGAGGGACCTGGCGAACGAGCGCACCTGACATCCGAGCCCCGTGGAAGCAGCTCGTCTTTCCGGTGCATTGTCTGGCGGCGGGGGTGCTGTTATGCCAGCGAGTCCTCGTCAAACGTCCGTGCCTCTGAAAAAGGCAATCTGGGTCAAGGCCAGCCCGCAGTCTGCCTGGCGCGAACGGCGTAAACACGCGCGGCGCGTCTCTGGCCCACGTGCATTGAGTCAGCTCCGCACGTGACAGCGAGCCGGCGTTCTCGTGTCTGGTGGTCTGACGCATGGCGCGGCGACCCCCCATTGGAGGAATCTGCCCTGACGACCAGCGGCGCTTCTGATTGGACATTTTGGTTGGACCCGGTGTAAATAAAAGAAGCCCTGCGGCGCGTCGCGATCGGCGGTCCTAGAGAGAGGAGGTCCCGTGTCGGAGAGCCGACATATGTGCGAGTCAGCGGCATTAGGCGAAGGGCTGACCTATGTGTTAGAGAGGAGAGCTCGGCTCTTCGAGTCTCTGTCGGCCCCCGTGCCGAAATTGTAACGCCTCTGTATATATGCTGTACATAAACCTTGTTTAACTCACCGTCGTCTCGTCCGCTCGTCTTATCAGCTCTGCGCAGAAGCAGTCGCGAGCTGATAAACATACGCTACGCAACAGTGGAGGTCAGCGGTGGGATTCGGAGCTGGCTTCGCAACAGTGGTGGCTTCGGCGGGATCGGCACGTCGTTCCCAACAGTGGTGGCTTCGGCGGGATCGGCCCGTCGTACGCAACAGTGGTGGAAGCGGCGGGATCGGTCCGCTACGCAACAGTGGTTGGCAGCTGCGGGATCGGCCGGCGTCAGCGACATCGATGCGGTGAGTGCCTGATGTTTTCCCCTCAGTTCACCAGACTACTCTAGCTCAGGTTGTAGTAGTTTAGAGAAGGGCTGTGTGAAGCTTTAGAGTGAGCTTTGATCGTTTCAAGCCAAGTTGAAGTGCTTTGAAACCAAAGTTAATGCGGAGGTGGTAAACACGGGAGTGTGAAAAATTGCTTGCGCGTCTTGCTAGTAGACTTTTAGTGGGTACGGCAAGTAAATTCTTAACAGGGGCAAACAGCAAGAGGCTAGTGTGAACGATGGAGAACCTTAAAGTGAAGGAACTCATCGAAATTTGTGAGGAACTCGGCATTACTTTGGGCCGGGCGAAACGAAAGCAAGCGATCCTTGAGATCATGAAGGATGAGGGAGTGTCGGCTGAGGAAGTCGATGAGGCCTGGGTGGATATTAAAGCACGCCGTGAGGAGGCTGAAAGGCGAGAAGTAGAAGCTCGCGAAGAAGCTGAAAGGCGCGAAGCTCGCGAAGAAGCTGAAAGGCGCGAAGCTCGCGAAGAAGCTGAAAGGCGCGAAGCTCGCGAACGTGAGGAAGCTGAAAGGCGTGAACGTCGCGAGCGCGAGGAAGCTGAAAGGCGTGAACGTCACGAGCGCGAGGAGGCCGAGAGACAGGAGCGCCTTGAGATGAAACGACTAGAATTGGCAATCCTACAGTGTTCGCAGGCGCCTAGCGTAGCTTCTCCAACAGTTCAGGTCAGTGGTTTTAGAATCAGGGACCAATTGCCACCGTTCGTAGTAGGCGAGGACATGGCGAAATATCTCGTCAAGTTTGAACACGTCTGTGAGCGAAACGCTTTGGAGCGGTCTCTTTGGGCGCGGAACCTGCTAGCTCTTCTTCCCGGCGAAGTGTCCGACGCGATAACTTGCTTATCGAGGGAAGCGTTTGAGAGCTATGACGAGGTTAAGGAAGTGCTCTTGAGACGTTATAAGTTGTCACCCGAGGCTTTCAGGCAAAGGTTCCGGTATGCTGAAAAGGGGAATGCGTCACACGTTGACTTCGCGTTTCGTCTTAAGGCCGATTTAATTGAATGGCTCAAGGGCGAAGGTGTTTATGACGACCGCGATAAAGTGGTGGAATGCGTTGCATTGGAGCAATTCTACCGCTGCATCGAGGAGGATGTCAGACTTTGGCTGCAGGACAGACTTGGGGAAGTACAGTTAAATAAGGCAGCTGAGTTAGCTGAGGAGTATTATGCTCGCCGAAAGTTGCATAGCAGGGCAGTGCGCGTTGAAAAGGATGAAAGGAAAGAGGGCTTTTCAAGGAAACCTGATCAACGGAAATCCGCTCCGCACCGTAATTTCAAGAAGGAACCGTCTCTTACGAAGGACAGTGTAGGGGAAGGGCAAACAGAAGCGGCGAAATCGAGTGAGGTTTCCACCACGCAGGCATTTGAATCGGAAAACAAACGGAAGCCGCTAATCTGCTACAACTGTAAAAAGGAAGGGCACATCGCGAGAAACTGTCAGGAAAAATTTGCCTTCGCAACAATCCGAGAATCAGAAAAAAACATGCGGTTGTTGGAGCCGTATCTCCAAGAAAAAAAGTAAATAAGAAAACGTGCCGAGCGCTTAGAGACTCAGCGGCAACCATGGATGTTGTCCATCCTTCATTGGTGTCTCCGGATGATTTCACAGGAGAATGCGCGTGGATCAGGCAAGTCGCCGAGGAGCAGAGTGTTCGCTTACCAATCGCCACGGTTGTCATTGAAGGCCCGTTCGGTAAGCTTTGCACCGAAGCGGCTGTGTCTGCCGCGCTAAATGATCGTTTTTCTTATCTTTTCTCCAACAACTCGGAGCAGCTTCTCAAAGAGCAGGGCAAATCATTCTTCCCCAACTTAGCGTGCATGGCTCTCACGCGATCGCAAGCGCGAAAGCTTTCGCGGAAGCTGGACCTGGTTCCATGCGGTGAACTCTCAAGTGACCTTGTCGGCGGGTCGACGGAACCCCAGAAAGGAAAGTTTCCGCATGAGTCATGTGAGCAGTCACGCGAGCGGCCCGTCGCCGACACGGCCGGCGCGGTATGCGCTGGGGGAGACGACGTGGCGCCATTGAGTCAGAGCGAGAGGGTTGCAACGCTCTCGCCTGTAGCGGAAAGTTGGAGCGAGCTGCCGAGAGTTGATCGAGAGACGCTCATTCGAGAGCAGCGTGAGGATCTCTCGATTGAAGCGCTAGTGGAAAGCCAAATTGAAGCGCTAGTGGAAAGCCAAATTGAAGCGCTAGTGGAAAGCCAGAAAAACGCGGCAAAAGTGCTGTCGAAGGAGCACTACGAGAAATCGGGGAAGAAGCGCGCTTTTGAAGTTGATAATCAGGTAATGCGGCTGCAGCCATCCAAAAGGAACAAGCGTGAGGTTGATTGGGAAGGGCCCGCCAACGTATTATCGAAGCCTTGCGATTCAAATTATGAAGTGAAATTAGGAAGGCGGCCGGACAAAATTTACAACTTGATGAAACCATACGTTCAACATCAAGCGGTCGTAAATCTGCTGTTGAATGCTTCAGTGGAAGAGGAAGCAGAAAATTTGAGTTCTAGTGAGGTAACCGAAGGGGGATCGAAAGTAATCCGGGAGCAGATAAACCTAGAGCCTAGCTTAAGTGAAGGAGGACCTGAGAACGAGGACCTCAGAAAGATTGGTTCCGAGTTTGAAGACGCGTTTTCGGACCACCCCGGAAACATGAGGGTGATCGAACACGATATCGAGCTAAGCGGTGAGGAGTCAATCCGTAGCAAGCCGTATCGTTGTTCCCCTGTGCAACGTCGAAAGTGTGAGCCGCTCTTGGTGCCGCATAGGTATCGTCGCCTAAAAGTGGCCGGTTACTGAAGTGGAGCATGTTGCTCCACAGCGCAACTTTGACGTTCGCTAGAGAAAAAAAGGAAAGGTGAACGCTAATGCAGGTGCATTGAGCAGTGCGTTCCAGCTAGTACCTTCTCAACCTTTTGGTTTCTCGCTGGCGATTCGGGGCAAAATTTTGACCTCATCACGACCTGGGCTGAGCGCTCTCGTTCAGAGTGATCTCAAGGGGCCATCTTTGTGGTATTCTAATTCGTTACGTTGTTGTATGTGGAAAAAAAAATTTGAGTTGTCATTTTAAGAGTCTAGTGTCCCACATGTGCCTCTTGATGTAGAGGGAACAAAATTCCGATAGACACGTAGATAGGTATATGTTGTACTATACTTTGTCTGGTGTTCTGTCGGGTGACCGAGGGCACTTGCTTGTGTCGTGTGTTGTCTGTTGTCGAACCGTTCTTAGCAAGTTGCAGAACCATCGACAAGTGCTGAAGCCGAAGATGGTCAGAAGAGACGAGTGAAGCTGGTCGACAAGTTGTGGCGACAAGCCAGTGGAGCTGGGATCCGTCGTCAAGAATGGGCTGTATTCCCGGAACAGTCTGGAGCTGTATTCTCCCCATGGCCCTGGAGGCGAACCTGGAGGGACCTGGCGAACGAGCGCACCTGACATCCGAGCCCCGTGGAAGCAGCTCGTCTTTCCGGTGCATTGTCTGGCGGCGGGGGTGCTGTTATGCCAGCGAGTCCTCGTCAAACGTCCGTGCCTCTGAAAAAGGCAATCTGGGTCAAGGCCAGCCCGCAGTCTGCCTGGCGCGAACGGCGTAAACACGCGCGGCGCGTCTCTGGCCCACGTGCATTGAGTCAGCTCCGCACGTGACAGCGAGCCGGCGTTCTCGTGTCTGGTGGTCTGACGCATGGCGCGGCGACCCCCCATTGGAGGAATCTGCCCTGACGACCAGCGGCGCTTCTGATTGGACATTTTGGTTGGACCCGGTGTAAATAAAAGAAGCCCTGCGGCGCGTCGCGATCGGCGGTCCTAGAGAGAGGAGGTCCCGTGTCGGAGAGCCGACATATGTGCGAGTCAGCGGCATTAGGCGAAGGGCTGACCTATGTGTTAGAGAGGAGAGCTCGGCTCTTCGAGTCTCTGTCGGCCCCCGTGCCGAAATTGTAACGCCTCTGTATATATGCTGTACATAAACCTTGTTTAACTCACCGTCGTCTCGTCCGCTCGTCTTATCAGCTCTGCGCAGAAGCAGTCGCGAGCTGATAAACATACGCTACGCAACAGTGGAGGTCAGCGGTGGGATTCGGAGCTGGCTTCGCAACAGTGGTGGCTTCGGCGGGATCGGCACGTCGTTCCCAACAGTGGTGGCTTCGGCGGGATCGGCCCGTCGTACGCAACAGTGGTGGAAGCGGCGGGATCGGTCCGCTACGCAACAGTGGTTGGCAGCTGCGGGATCGGCCGGCGTCAGCGACATCGATGCGGTGAGTGCCTGATGTTTTCCCCTCAGTTCACCAGACTACTCTAGCTCAGGTTGTAGTAGTTTAGAGAAGGGCTGTGTGAAGCTTTAGAGTGAGCTTTGATCGTTTCAAGCCAAGTTGAAGTGCTTTGAAACCAAAGTTAATGCGGAGGTGGTAAACACGGGAGTGTGAAAAATTGCTTGCGCGTCTTGCTAGTAGACTTTTAGTGGGTACGGCAAGTAAATTCTTAACAGGGGCAAACAGCAAGAGGCTAGTGTGAACGATGGAGAACCTTAAAGTGAAGGAACTCATCGAAATTTGTGAGGAACTCGGCATTACTTTGGGCCGGGCGAAACGAAAGCAAGCGATCCTTGAGATCATGAAGGATGAGGGAGTGTCGGCTGAGGAAGTCGATGAGGCCTGGGTGGATATTAAAGCACGCCGTGAGGAGGCTGAAAGGCGAGAAGTAGAAGCTCGCGAAGAAGCTGAAAGGCGCGAAGCTCGCGAAGAAGCTGAAAGGCGCGAAGCTCGCGAAGAAGCTGAAAGGCGCGAAGCTCGCGAACGTGAGGAAGCTGAAAGGCGTGAACGTCGCGAGCGCGAGGAAGCTGAAAGGCGTGAACGTCACGAGCGCGAGGAGGCCGAGAGACAGGAGCGCCTTGAGATGAAACGACTAGAATTGGCAATCCTACAGTGTTCGCAGGCGCCTAGCGTAGCTTCTCCAACAGTTCAGGTCAGTGGTTTTAGAATCAGGGACCAATTGCCACCGTTCGTAGTAGGCGAGGACATGGCGAAATATCTCGTCAAGTTTGAACACGTCTGTGAGCGAAACGCTTTGGAGCGGTCTCTTTGGGCGCGGAACCTGCTAGCTCTTCTTCCCGGCGAAGTGTCCGACGCGATAACTTGCTTATCGAGGGAAGCGTTTGAGAGCTATGACGAGGTTAAGGAAGTGCTCTTGAGACGTTATAAGTTGTCACCCGAGGCTTTCAGGCAAAGGTTCCGGTATGCTGAAAAGGGGAATGCGTCACACGTTGACTTCGCGTTTCGTCTTAAGGCCGATTTAATTGAATGGCTCAAGGGCGAAGGTGTTTATGACGACCGCGATAAAGTGGTGGAATGCGTTGCATTGGAGCAATTCTACCGCTGCATCGAGGAGGATGTCAGACTTTGGCTGCAGGACAGACTTGGGGAAGTACAGTTAAATAAGGCAGCTGAGTTAGCTGAGGAGTATTATGCTCGCCGAAAGTTGCATAGCAGGGCAGTGCGCGTTGAAAAGGATGAAAGGAAAGAGGGCTTTTCAAGGAAACCTGATCAACGGAAATCCGCTCCGCACCGTAATTTCAAGAAGGAACCGTCTCTTACGAAGGACAGTGTAGGGGAAGGGCAAACAGAAGCGGCGAAATCGAGTGAGGTTTCCACCACGCAGGCATTTGAATCGGAAAACAAACGGAAGCCGCTAATCTGCTACAACTGTAAAAAGGAAGGGCACATCGCGAGAAACTGTCAGGAAAAATTTGCCTTCGCAACAATCCGAGAATCAGAAAAAAACATGCGGTTGTTGGAGCCGTATCTCCAAGAAAAAAAGTAAATAAGAAAACGTGCCGAGCGCTTAGAGACTCAGCGGCAACCATGGATGTTGTCCATCCTTCATTGGTGTCTCCGGATGATTTCACAGGAGAATGCGCGTGGATCAGGCAAGTCGCCGAGGAGCAGAGTGTTCGCTTACCAATCGCCACGGTTGTCATTGAAGGCCCGTTCGGTAAGCTTTGCACCGAAGCGGCTGTGTCTGCCGCGCTAAATGATCGTTTTTCTTATCTTTTCTCCAACAACTCGGAGCAGCTTCTCAAAGAGCAGGGCAAATCATTCTTCCCCAACTTAGCATGCATGGCTCTCACGCGATCGCAAGCGCGAAAGCTTTCGCGGAAGCTGGACCTGGTTCCATGCGGTGAACTCTCAAGTGACCTTGTCGGCGGGTCGACGGAACCCCAGAAAGGAATGTTTCCGCATGAGTCATGTGAGCAGTCACGCGAGCGGCCCGTCGCCGACACGGCCGGCGCGGTATGCGCTGGGGGAGACGACGTGGCGCCATTGAGTCAGAGCGAGAGGGTTGCAACGCTCTCGCCTGTAGCGGAAAGTTGGAGCGAGCTGCCGAGAGTTGATCGAGAGACGCTCATTCGAGAGCAGCGTGAGGATCTCTCGATTGAAGCGCTAGTGGAAAGCCAAATTGAAGCGCTAGTGGAAAGCCAAATTGAAGCGCTAGTGGAAAGCCAGAAAAACGCGGCAAAAGTGCTGTCGAAGGAGCACTACGAGAAATCGGGGAAGAAGCGCGCTTTTGAAGTTGATAATCAGGTAATGCGGCTGCAGCCATCCAAAAGGAACAAGCGTGAGGTTGATTGGGAAGGGCCCGCCAACGTATTATCGAAGCCTTGCGATTCAAATTATGAAGTGAAATTAGGAAGGCGGCCGGACAAAATTTACAACTTGATGAAACCATACGTTCAACATCAAGCGGTCGTAAATCTGCTGTTGAATGCTTCAGTGGAAGAGGAAGCAGAAAATTTGAGTTCTAGTGAGGTAACCGAAGGGGGATCGAAAGTAATCCGGGAGCAGATAAACCTAGAGCCTAGCTTAAGTGAAGGAGGACCTGAGAACGAGGACCTCAGAAAGATTGGTTCCGAGTTTGAAGACGCGTTTTCGGACCACCCCGGAAACATGAGGGTGATCGAACACGATATCGAGCTAAGCGGTGAGGAGTCAATCCGTAGCAAGCCGTATCGTTGTTCCCCTGTGCAACGTCGAAAGTGTGAGCCGCTCTTGGTGCCGCATAGGTATCGTCGCCTAAAAGTGGCCGGTTACTGAAGTGGAGCATGTTGCTCCACAGCGCAACTTTGACGTTCGCTAGAGAAAAAAAAGGAAAGGTGAACGCTAATGCAGGTGCATTGAGCAGTGCGTTCCAGCTAGTACCTTCTCACAGGGCTCAAGTGGCAGACTTGTCTTGTCTACCTTGATGATGTGGTGGTCTTCTCTACCACGTTTGAGCAGCACCTTCACCGCCTGCGCAGCGTGCTGGAGGCTATCCGATCGGCGGACCTCACACTAAAGCCACAGAAGTGCCACTTCGGCTATAAAGAACTAAAATTTCTTGGACATGTAGTTAGCGCCGAAGGAATCCGTCCCGATCCGGACAAGCTTGCCGCTGTTGCCGAATTACCAGCTCCTGTCGATAAGAAAGCCGTCCGGCGCTTCCTGGGTTTGTGCGCCTACTATCGCCGATTCATTCATGGCTTTTCACAGATAGCAGAACCTCTGACTCGTCTCACAAGGGACGACACGCCGTTTGTCTGGGAAAACGAGCAACAAGCAGCTTTTGATGAGCTGCGACAGCGCATGCAATCAGCGCCCGTTCTCGCTCATTTCGACGATGATGCTGACACGGAGGTCCATACCGACGCTAGTAACATTGGGCTCGGTGCAGTGCTCGTTCAGCGTCAAGAGGACATCGAAAGAGTGATAGCCTACGCCAGCCGCTCTCTATCCCGTGCCGAGGCGAATTATTCCACTACGGAGAAAGAGTGCCTCGCAGTCGTGTGGGCAATCACCAAGTTCCGCCCGTACCTTTATGGTCGTCCCTTCAAGTTAGTGACGGACCATCACGCGCTCTGTTGGTTGGCAAGCCTGCGTGACCCTTCAGGTCGGCTAGCACGGTGGAGTTTGCGGCTGCAGGAATTTGATGTCACCATCGTCCATAAGTCCGGCCGTAAGCATGAAGACGCTGACACACTGTGACGCGCACCTCTTCATGTCGTCAGTCAGGAAGCAGAGGAAGACGAATTCTTTCTGGGCGCTGTTAGTGCATCAGACTTGAGCAAACGACAGCGAGATGATGCAGAGATTCATCCAATCATTGATCATTTAGAGGGCCAGGGCGCAATTATACCACGTCATTTATCCCGCTCGTTGACGTCGTTCTGCCTACGAGACGGTGTGCTGTACAAGAAGAACGCTCGTTCGAACAATCGTGCTTACCTCCTGGTGGTTCCTCGAGACATGCGAGACGACGTCCTCTTCGCTTGCCATGACGAACCCACATCCGGTCATCTGGGCTACTCAAGGACACTTGCCAGAGTGAGCGAGAGGTACTATTGGCCAGGACTTTCAGCAAGCATAAAGAAGTACGTAAAGAGCTGTCGGGAATGTCAGCGCCGAAAGCAACCATCTGTTAAGCCAGCTGGTTTGCTTCAGCCCATTGAAGCACCCTAAACGCCGTTCGACCATGTCGGCATGGACATTCTCGGGCCATTTCCTATGTCTGCGGATAGCAACAAATGGGTGATCGTCGCGACCGACTACTTGACACGCTACGCTGAAACCCAGGCGATCCCACGAGCCACGGCTGCTGAGGTAGCACAATTTTTCATGCGCCACATCGTGTTACGACACGGTGCTCCTTCCAGTGTAATAACGGACAGAGGGACGGCATTCACGGCGCAGCTTACGGACGAAGTTTTCAAACTGAGCAACACCAGACACCGAAGGACAACGGCGTACCACCCGCAAACCAACGGACTTACTGAACGACTGAATAAGACCCTCGCAGACATGATCTCAATGTACATCGACGTACAGCACAAAACATGGGACCGGATCTTGCCTTACGTGACCTTCGCGTATAATACCGCCGTGCAAGAGACCACGCGATTCACGCCATTTCGGCTTCTCTACAGCCGCGAAGTGCAGACCATGCTAGACTCAATGCTACCGTGTCAGGACGAAGACGAGTTGGCAACAGACGCCGAAGAATTCGCAGAGCGTGCCGAGGAAGCCCGGCAGCTCGCGCGACTGCACATCGACCAGCAACAGCAGGCAGACACACGACGCTATAATACCCGCCACAGAGAAGTGTTTTACAGCCCCGGAGATCAAGTTTGGGTGTGGATGCCCGTCCGCCGCCGTGGCCTTAGTGAAAAGTTGCTGAGCCGGTACTTTGGCCCATATAAAGTGTTACGCCGCGTCAGTGACGTGAACTACGAAGTGGTTCCGGACTCAACACCCCATGCACGGAGCAGGACACGGCTGAGGCCGGACGTCGTTCATGTGTTGCGCATGAAGCCATTTATTGCGCGTTGTTCGTAACTTTTCCTTCACCGTACAGCGTTCTTTGTGTTTTTTGTTTATTTTGTGAACTTACTTTCGCGTTCATTGACGTTTCCTATGTTGGCACGCTCTTCAATTTTTACTTTCACTTCATCCGAATTTCCATTTTTTTCACGTGCCTATGTAGTAGCATCGCGGTGCTGCTATGTACTTTCCTTGCCTCTTTTTGGTACTTGTTTTTTTTTCTTTTCGGAAGGGGGGATAATGCCGCCAGCACGTAGTGGGTTGACAGCAAGAGCGGCTCTAAATCTGGAGGAAAAAGAAGATCGCGTTCTTCTTTTGCTCGAGAGCCAGCCACGACTGACGCATCGTCCTAGTGCTAGCTACCTGGTGGTTTAATAAATCCCCCCAGTACTTGTGACTTATCGTGACAATATTGACGAACGAACAGACGCATGGACGGAGAGAAAGACAGACTGGCAGACAGACGGACAATTAGACGGACGCGTAAAGCGGGTATGTACCACAGGGTATGCGAGATGGCGGTACTTTGAGTGTTCTCTTGATGAACGCACGGAGGGACTCACGGACGGACACACAGACATATTGGCCGACAGACAGACAGGTAGACGGACATATAAAGCGGCTATGTGCCACAGGGTATTCGAGATGGCGGTACTTTGAGTGTTCTCTAGATGGATGCACGCACGGACGCACGGACGGACAGACAGACAGACTTTTAGACAGACGGACAGGTAGACAGACGCGTAAAGTGGCTATGTGCCACATGGTATGCGAGATGGCGGTACTTCTAGTGTTCTCTAGATGGACGCACGGATGGACGCATGGACGGGCAGACAGACAGACTGGCAGACAGACGGACAGGTAGACGGATGTGTAGAGCGGCTATGCGCTACACGGTATGCGAGATGCGGTACTTTGAGTGTTCTCTTGATGAACGCACGGACGGACACACAGACAGATTGGCAGACAGACAGACAGGCAGACGGACATATAAAGCGGCTATGTGCCACAGGCTATGCGTGATGGTGGTACTTTGAATGTTCTCTAGATAGACGCACAGACGGACGCACGGACGGACAGAAGGCTGGGAGACAGACGGACAGCTAGACGGACATGTAAAGCGGCTATGTTCCACAGGGTATGCGAGATGGCGGTACTCAGAGTGTTCTCTAGATTGATGCACGAGCGGACGCATGGACGGACAGAGAGACAGACTGGCAGACAGATGGACAGGTAGACGGACGCGTAAACCGGCTATATGCCACAGGGTATGCGAGATGGCGGTACTTTGAGTGTTCTCTAGATGGAGGCACGGACGGACGCACGGACGAACAGACAGACAGACTGGCAGACAGGCGGACAAGTAGATGGACGCGTAAAGCGGCTATGTGCCACAGTTTTTAAAAGATGGCGGTACTTTGAGTGTTCTCTTGATGAACGCACGGACGGGCGCACGGATGGACACACAGACGGACTGGCAGACAGACAGACAGGTAGACGGACGTATAATGCGGCTATGTGCCACAGGGTATTCGAGATGGCGGTACTTTGAGTGTTCTCTAGATGGACGCACGGACGGATGCACGGACGGACAGACAGACAGACTGTTTGACAGACGGACAGGTAGACGGACGTGTAAAGCGGCTATGTGCCACAGGGTATGCGAGATGGCGGTACTTTGAGTGTTCTCTAGATGGACGCACGGACGGACGCACGGACGGACGCACGGATGGACAGACAGACAGACAGACTGGCAGACTGACGGACAGGTAGACGGACGTGTAAAGCGGCTATGTGCCACAGGATATGCGTGATGGAGGTACTTTGAATGTTCTCTAGATGGACGCACGGACGGACGCACGGACGGACACACAGACAGATTGGCAGACAGACAGACAGGTAGACGGCCGTGTAAAGCGGCTACGTGCCACAGGGTATGCGTGATGGCGGTACTTTGAATGTTCTCTAGATGGACGCACGCACGGACAGACAGACAGACTGTCACACAGACGGGCAGGTAGATAGACGCGTAAAGCGGCTAAGTACCACAGAGTATGCGACATGCGAAATGGCGGTACTATAAGTGTTCTCTAGATGGCAACGGATGGACGCACGGACGGACGCATGGACGGACAGGCAGAGAGACAGACTGGCAGACAGACGGACAGGTAGACGGACGTGTAAAGCGGCTATGTGGCACTGGGTATGCGAGATGGCGGTACTTTGAGTGTTCTATAGATTGACCTACGAATGGATGCATGGACGGAGAGACAGACCGGCAGCTAGACGGATGTGCAAAGCAGCCATGTATCACAGGGTATGCGAGATGGCGGTTTTTTAGTGTTCTCTAGATGGACGCACGGACGGATGGATGGATGAACAGACAGACAGACTGGCACACAGACGGATAGGTAGACGGACGCGTAAAGCGTGTATGTACCACAGGGTTTACGACGCGCGAGATGGCGGTACTCAGTGTTCTCTAGATGGACGTACGCATGGACGCATGGACGAACAGACTGGCAGACAGACGGACAGGTGACGGACACGTAAAGGGGGTATGTGCCACAGGGTATACGACGCGCGAGATGGCGGTACTCAGAGTGTTTTCTAGATTGACGAACGAACAGACGCATGGACGGAGAGAAAGACAGACTGGCAGACAAACGGACAATTAGACGGACGCGTAAAGCGGGTATGTACCACAGGGTATGCGAGATGGCTGTACTCAGAGTGTTCTCTAGATTGACGCACGAACGGATGCACGAACGGACAGACAGACAGGCTGGCAGACAGACGGACAGGTAGACGGACGTATAAAGCGGCTATGTGCCACAAGGTATTCGAGATGGCGGTACTTTGAGTGTTCTCTAGATGCATGCACGCACGGACGCACGGACGGACAGACAGACAGACTTTTAAACAGACGGACAGGTAGACGGATGCGTAAAGTGGCTATGTGCCACAGAGTATGCGAGATGGCGGAACTTTTAGTGTTCTCTAGATGGACGCACGGATGGACGCACGGACGGGCAGACAGACAGAGTGGCAGACAGACGGACAGGTAGACGGACGTGTAGAACGGCTATGTGCCACAGGGTATGCGAGATGGTGGTACTTTGAGTGTTCTCTTGATGAACGCACGGACGGACGCATGGACGGACACACAGACAGATTGGCAGGCAGACAGACACGTAGACGGACATATAAAGCGGCTATGTGCAACAGGATATTCGAGATGGCGGTTCTTTGAGTGTTCTCTAGATGGATGCACGCATGGACGCACGGACGGACAGACAGACAGACTTAGACAGACGGACAGGTAGAGGGACGCGTAAAGTGGCTATGTGCCACAGGGTATGCGAGATGGCGGTAATTTGAGTGTTCTCAAGATGGACGCACGAACGGACGCACGGACGGACGCACGGACGGACGCACGGACGGACGCATGGATGGACAGACAGACAGATAGACCGGCAGACTGACGGAGAGGTAGACGGACGTGTAAAGTGGCTATGTGCCACAGGGTATGCGTGATGGTGGTACTTTGAATGTTCTCTAGATGGACGCACGGACGGACGCACGGCCGGACACACAGACAGATTGGCAGACAGACAGACAGGTAGACGGACGCGTAAACCGGCTATGTGCCACAGGGTATGCCGGATGGCGGTACTTCTAGTGTTCTCTAGATTGACGCACGGACGGACGCATGGACGGACAGACAGACAGACTGGCAGACAGACGGACAAGTAGATGGACGCGTAAAGCGGCTATGTGCCACAGTTTATAAAAGATGGCGGTACTTTGAGTGTTCTCTTGATGAACGCATGGACGGGCGCACAGATGGACACACAGACAGACTGGCAGACAGACAGACAGGTAGACGGATGTATAATGCGGCTGTGCCACAGGGTATTCGAGATGGCAGTACTTTTAGTGTTCTCTAGATGGACGCACGGACGGATGCACAGACGGACAGACAGACCGACTGTTTGCAGACGAACAGGTAGACGGACGTGTAAAGCGGCTATGTGCCACAGGGTATGCGAGATGGCGGTACTTTGAGTGTTCTCAAGATGGACACACGGATGGACGCATGGACGGACGCACGGACGGACGCACGGATGGACAGACAGACAGACAGACTGGCAGACTGACGGACAGGTAGACAGACGTGTAAAGCGGCTATGTGCCACAGGGTATGCGAGATCGCGGTACTTTTAGTGTCCTCTTGATGAACGCACGGACGGACGCATGGACGGACACACAGACAGACTGGCAGACAGACAGACAGACAGGTAGACGGACTTATAAAGCGGCAATGTGCCACATGACATGCGAGATGGCAGTACTTTGAGTGTTCTTTAGATTGACGTACGAACGGATGCATGGACGGAGAGACAGACCGACAGCTAGACGGATGTAAAAAGCAGCCATGTATCACAGGGTATGCGAGATGGCGTTTTTTTAGTGTTCTCTAGATGGACGAACGGACGGACGCACGGACGGACACACAGACAGATTGGCAGACAGACCGACAGGTAGACGGACGTGTAAAGCAGCCATGTGCCCCAGGGTATGCGAGATTGCGGTTTTGTGAATGTTCTCTAGATGGACGCACGGACGGATGGATGGGCGAACAGACAGACAGACTGGCAGACAGACGGACAGGTAGGCGGACACGTAAAGCGGGTATGTACCACAGGGTTTACGACGCGCGAGATGGCGGTACTCAGAGTGTTCTCTAGATGGACGTACGCACGAACGCATGGACGAACAGACAGACTGGCAGACAGACGGACAGGTGACGGACACGTAAAAGGGGTATTTGCCACAGGGTATACGACGCGCGATATGGCGGTACTCAGAGTGTTTTCTAGATCGACGAACGAACGGACGCATGGATGGAGAGACACAGATTGGCAGACAGACGGACAGTTAGACGGACGTGTAAAGCAGCTATGTGCCACAGGGTATGCGAGATGGCGGTACTTCGAGTGTTCTCTAGATGAACGCACAGACTGACGCACGGACGGACAAACAGGCTGGCAGACAGACGGACAGGTAGACGGACATGTAAGGCGGCTATGTGCCACAGGGTATGCGAGATGGCGGTACTCAGAGTGTTCTCTAGATTGATGCACGAGCGGACGCATGGACGGACAGACAGACAGACTGGCAGACAGATGGACAGGTAGACGGACGCGTAAACCGGCTATGTGCCACAGGGTATGCGAGATGGCGGTACTTTGAGTGTGCTCAAGATGGACGCACGGACGGACAGACAGACAGACTGGCAGACAGACGGACAGGTAAACGGACGTGTAAAGTAGCTATGTGCCACAGGGTATGCGAGATGGCGGTACTCAAAATGTTCTCTAGATAGATGCACGAACGGATGCATGGACGGACAGACAGACAGACTGGCAGACAGATGGACAGGTAGACGGACGCGCAAAGCGGGTATGTGCCACAGGGTATGCGAGATGGCCGTACTTTGAGTGTTCTCTAGATGGACGCGCGATATGGCGCTACTCAGAGTGTTCTCTAGATTGACGTGCGAACGGACGCACGAAAGGACACAGACAGGCTGGCAGACAGATGGACAGGTAGACGGACGCGTAAAGCGACTATGTGCCACAGTGTATGCGAGATGGCAGTACTTTAAGTGTTCTTTAGATTGACGTACGAACGCATGCATGGACGGAGAGACAGACCGACAGCTAGACGGATGTAAAAAGCAGCCATGTATCACAGGGTATGCGAGATGGCGGTTTTTGAGTGTTCTCTAGGTGGACGCACGGACGGATGCATGGACGGACACAAAGACACATTGGCAGACAGACGGACAGGTAGACGGACGTGTAAAGCGGCTATGTGCCACAGGATATGCGTGATGGAGGTACTTTGAATGTTCTCTAGATGGACGCACGGACGGACGCACGGACGGACACACAGACAGATTGGCAGACAGACAGACAGGTAGACGTCCATGTAAAGCGGCTACGTGCCACAGGGTATGCGTGATGGCGGTACTTTGAATGTTCTCTAGATGGACGCACGGACAGACGCACGCACGGACAGACAGACAGACTGTCACACAGACGGGCAGGTAGATAGACGCGTAAAGCGGCTAAGTACCACAGAGTATGCGACATGCGAAATGGCGGTACTATAAGTGTTCTCTAGATGGCAACGGATGGACGCACGGACGGACGCATGGACGGACAGGCAGAGAGACAGACTGGCAGACAGACGGACAGGTAGACGGACGTGTAAAGCGGCTATGTGGCACTGGGTATGCGAGATGGCGGTACTTTGAGTGTTCTATAGATTGACCTACGAATGGATGCATGGACGGAGAGACAGACCGGCAGCTAGACGGATGTGCAAAGCAGCCATGTATCACAGGGTATGCGAGATGGCGGTTTTTTAGTGTTCTCTAGATGGACGCACGGACGGATGGATGGATGAACAGACAGACAGACTGGCACACAGACGGATAGGTAGACGGACGCGTAAAGCGTGTATGTACCACAGGGTTTACGACGCGCGAGATGGCGGTACTCAGTGTTCTCTAGATGGACGTACGCATGGACGCATGGACGAACAGACTGGCAGACAGACGGACAGGTGACGGACACGTAAAGGGGGTATGTGCCACAGGGTATACGACGCGCGAGATGGCGGTACTCAGAGTGTTTTCTAGATTGACGAACGAACAGACGCATGGACGGAGAGAAAGACAGACTGGCAGACAAACGGACAATTAGACGGACGCGTAAAGCGGGTATGTACCACAGGGTATGCGAGATGGCTGTACTCAGAGTGTTCTCTAGATTGACGCACGAACGGATGCACGAACGGACAGACAGACAGGCTGGCAGACAGACGGACAGGTAGACGGACGTATAAAGCGGCTATGTGCCACAGGGTATTCGAGATGGCGGTACTTTGAGTGTTCTCTAGATGGATGCACGCACGGACGCACGGACGGACAGACAGACAGACTTTTAAACAGACGGACAGGTAGACGGATGCGTAAAGTGGCTATGTGCCACAGAGTATGCGAGATGGCGGAACTTTTAGTGTTCTCTAGATGGACGCACGGATGGACGCACGGACGGGCAGACAGACAGAGTGGCAGACAGACGGACAGGTAGACGGACGTGTAGAACGGCTATGTGCCACAGGGTATGCGAGATGGTGGTACTTTGAGTGTTCTCTTGATGAACGCACGGACGGACGCATGGACGGACACACAGACAGAGTGGCAGGCGGACAGACACGTAGACGGACATATAAAGCGGCTATGTGCAACAGGATATTCGAGATGGCGGTTCTTTGAGTGTTCTCTAGATGGATGCACGCACGGACGCACGGACGGACAGACAGACTTAGACAGACGGACAGGTAGAGGGACGCGTAAAGTGGCTATGTGCCACAGGGTATGCGATATGGTGGTAATTTGAGTGTTCTCAAGATGGACGCACAAACGGACGCACGGACGGACGCACGGACGGACGCACGGACGGACGCATGGATGGACAGACAGACAGATAGACCGGCAGACTGACGGAGAGGTAGACGGACGTGTAAAGTGGCTATGTGCCACAGGGTATGCGTGATGGTGGTACTTTGAATGTTCTCTAGATGGACGCACGGACGGACGCACGGACGGACACACAGACAGATTGGCAGACAGACAGGTAGACGGACGCGTAAACCGGCTATGTGCCACAGGGTATGCCGGATGGCAGTACTTTGAGTGTTCTCTAGATTGACGCACGGACGGACGCATGGACGGACAGACAGACAGACTGGCAGACAGACGGACAAGTAGATGGACGCGTAAAGCGGCTATGTGCCACAGTTTATAAAAGATGGCGGTACTTTGAGTGTTCTCTTGATGAACGCATGGACGGGCGCACAGATGGACACACAGACAGACTGGCAGACAGACAGACAGGTAGACGGATGTATAATGCGGCTGTGCCACAGGGTATTCGAGATGGCAGTACTTTTAGTGTTCTCTAGATGGACGCACGGACGGATGCACAGATGGACAGACAGACCGACTGTTTGCAGACGAACAGGTAGACGGACGTGTAAAGCGGCTATGTGCCACAGGGTATGCGAGATGGCGGTACTTTGAGTGTTCTCAAGATGGACACACGGATGGACGCATGGACGGACGCATGGACGGACGCACGGACGGACAGACAGATAGACAGACTGGCAGACTGACGGACAGGTAGACAGACGTGTAAAGCGGCTATGTGCCACAGGGTATGCGAGATGGCGGTACTTTTAGTGTCCTCTTGATGAACGCACGGACGGACGCACGGACGGACACACAGACAGACTGGCAGACAGACAGACAGACAGGTAGACGGACTTATAAAGCGGCAATGTGCCACAGGATATGCGAGATGGCAGTACTTTGAGTGTTCTTTAGATTGACGTACGAACGGATGCATGGACGGAGAGACAGACCGACAGCTAGACGGATGTAAAAAGCAGCCATGTATCACAGGGTATGCGAGATGGCGTTTTTTTTAGTGTTCTCTAGATGGACGAACGGACGGACGCACGGACGGACACACAGACAGATTGGCAGACAGACCGACAGGTAGACGGACGTGTAAAGCAGCCATGTGCCCCAGGGTATGCGAGATTGCGGTTTTGTGAATGTTCTCTAGATGGACGCACGGACGGATGGATGGGCGAACAGACAGACAGACTGGCAGACAGACGGACAGGTAGACGGACACGTAAAGCGGGTATGTACCACAGGGTTTACGACGCGCGAGATGGCGGTACTAAGAGTGTTCTCTAGATGGACGTACGCACGGACGCATGGACGAACAGACAGACTGGCAGACAGACGGACAGGTGACGGACACGTAAAAGGGGTATGTGCCACAGGGTATACGACGCGCGATATGGCGGTACTCAGAGTGTTTTCTAGATCGACGAACGAACGGACGCATGGATGGAGAGACACAGATTGGCAGACAGACGGACAGTTAGACGGACGTGTAAAGCAGCTATGTGCAACAGGGTAGGCGAGATGGCGGTACTTCGAGTGTTCTATAGATGGACGCACAGACTGACGCACGGACGGACAAACAGGCTGGCAGACAGACGGACTGGTAGACGGACATGTAAAACGGCTATGTGCCACAGGGTATGCGAGATGGCGGTACTCAGAGTGTTCTCTAGATGGACGCACGGACGGACAGACAGACAGACTGTGATTGACAGGCGGACAGGTAGACGGACGTGTAAAGCGGCTATTTGCCACAGGGAATGCGAGATGGCGGTACTTTGAGTGTGCTCAAGATGGACGCACGGACGGACAGACAGACAGACTGGAGACAGACGGACAGGTAAACGGACGTGTAAAGTAGCTATGTGCCACAGGGTATGCGAGATGGCGGTACTCAGAATGTTCTCTAGATAGATGCACGAACGGACGCATGGACGGACAGACAGACAGACTGGCAGACAGATGGACAGGTAGACGGACGCGCAAAGCGGGTATGTGCCACAGGGTATGCGAGATGGCCGTACTTTGAGTGTTCTCTAGATGGACGCGCGATATGGCGCTACTCAGAGTGTTCTCTAGATTGACGTGCGAACGGACGCACGAACGGACACAGACAGGCTGGCAGACAGATGGACAGGTAGACGGACGCGTAAAGCGGCTATGTGCCACAGTGTATGCGAGATGGAAGTACTTTAAGTGTTCTTTAGATTGACGTACGAACGCATGCATGGACGGAGAGACAGACCGACAGCTAGACGGATGTAAAAAGCAGCCATGTATCACAGGGTATGCGAGATGGCGGTTTTTGAGTGTTCTCTAGATGGACGCACGGACGGATGCATGGACGGACACACAGACACATTGGCAGACAGACAGACAGGTAGACGGACGCGTAAACCGGCTATGTGCCACAGGGTATGCCAGATGGCGGTACTTTGAGTGTTCTCTAGATGGACGCACGGACGGACGCACGGACGGACACACATACTTGGCAGACAGACCGACAGGTAGACGGACGTGTAAAGCAGCCATGTGCCACAGGGTATGCGAGATGGCGGTTTTGGGAATGTTCTCTAGATGGACGCATGGACGGATGGATGGGCGAAGAGACAGACAGACTGGCAGACAGACGGACAGGTAGACGGACACGTAAAGCGGGTATGTACCACAGGGTTTACGACGCGCGAGATGGCGGTATTCAGAGTGTTCTCTAGATGGACGTACGCACGGACGCATGCACGGACAGACTGGCAGACAGACGGACAGGTGACGGACACGTAAAAGGGGTATTTGCCACAGTGTATACGACGCGTGATATGGCGGTACTGAGAGTGTTTTCTAGATTGACGAACGAACGGACGCATGGACGGAGAGACACAGACTGAAACACAGACGGACAGTTAGACGAACGTGTAAAGCAGCTATGTGCCACAGGGTATGCGAGATGGCGGTACTTCGAGTGTTCTCTAGATGGACGCACAGACGGATGCATGGACGAACAGACAGACAGACTGGCAGACAGACGGACAGGTAGGCGGACGCGTAAAGCGGCAATGTGCCACAGGGTATGCGAGAAGGCAGTACTTTGAGTGTTCTCTAGATGGACGCACGGACGGACGCACGGACGGACAGTCAGACAGACAGACTGGCAGACAGACAGACAGGTAGACGGCCGTGTAAAGCGGCTAAGTGCCAAAGGGTATGCGAGATGGCGGTACTTTGAGTGTTCTCTAAATGGACGCACGGACGGACGCATGGACGGACAGACAGACAGACTGTTTGACAGACGGATAGGTAGACGGACGTGTAAAGCGGCTATGTGCCACGGGGTATGCGAGATGGCGGTACTTTGAGTGTTCTCAAGATGGACGCACGGGCGGACGCATGGACGGACGCACGGATGGACACACAGACAGACAATGGCAGACTGACGGACAGGTAGACGGACGTGTAAAGCGGCTATGTGCCACAGGTTATGCGAGATGGCGGTACTCAGAGTGTTCTCTAGATTGATGCACGGATGGACGCACGGACGGACAGACAGGCAGACTGGCAGAGAGACGGACAAGTAGATGGACGCGTAAAGCGGCTATGTGCCACAGTTTTTAAAAGATGGCGGTAATTTGAGTGTTCTCTTGATGAACGCACGGACGGGCGAACGGACGGACACACAGACGGACTGGCAGACAGACAGACAGGTAGATGGACGTGCAAAGCAGCCATGTGCCACAGGGTTTGCGAGATGGCGGTTTTGTGAATGTTCTCTAGTTGGACGCACGGACGGATGGATGGGCGAACAGACAGACTGGCAGACAGACGGACAGGTAGACAGACGCGTAAAGCGGGTATGTACCACATGGTTTACGACGCGCGAGATGGCGGTACTCAGAGTGTTCTCTAGATGGACGTACGCACGAACGCATGGACGAACAGACAGACTGGCAGACAGACCGACAGGTGACGGACACGTAAAAGGGGTATTTGCCACAGGGTATACGACGCGCGATATGGCGGTACTCAGAGTGTTTTCTAGATTGACGAACGAACGGACGCATGGACGGAGAGACACAGACTGGCAGACAGACGGACAGTTAAACGGACGTGTAAAGCAGCTATGTGCCACAGGGTATGCGAGATGGCGGTACTTTGAGTGTTCTCTAGATGGACGCACAGACCGATGCATGGACGAACAGACAGACAGACTGGCAGACAAACAGACAGGTAGAAGGACGCGTAAAGCGGCTATGTGCCACAGGGTATGCGAGATGGCGGTACTTTGAGTGTTCTCTAGATGGACGCACGGACGGATGCATGGACGGACAGACAGACAGACTGTTTGACAGACGGACAGGTAGACGGACGTGTAAAGCGGCTATGTGCCACAGGGTATGCGAGATGGCGGTACTTTGAGTGTTCTCAAGCTGGACGCACGGACGGACGCACGGACGGACGCACCGATGGACAGACAGACAGACAGACTGGCAGACTGACGGACAGGTAGACGGACGTGTAAAGCGGCTATGTGCCACAGGGTATGCGTGATGGTGGTACTTTGAATGTTCTCTAGATGGACGCACAGACAGACGCATGGACGGACACACAGACAGATTGGCAGACAGACAGACAGGTGGACGGACGCGTAAACCGGCGATGTGCCACAGGGTATGCCACATGGCGGTACTTTGAGTGTTCTCTAGATGGATGCACGCATGGACGCACGGACGGACAGACAGACAGACTTAGACAGACGGACAGGTAGAGGGACGCGTAAAGCGGCTATGTGCCACAGGGTATGCGAGATGGCGGTACTTTGAGTGTTCTCAAGATCGACGCACGGACGGACGCATGGACGGACGCACGGACGGACGCGCGGATGGACAGACAGACAGACAGACTGGCAGACTGACGGACAGGTAGACGGACGTGGAAAGCGGCTATGTACCACAGGGTATTCGAGATGGCGGTACTTTGAGTGTTCTCTAGATGGACGCACGGACGGATGCACGGACGGACAGACAGACAGACTGTTTGACAGACCGACAGGTAGACGGACATGCAAAGCAGCCATGTGCCACAGGGTATGCGAGATGGCGGTTTCGTGAATGTTCTCTAGATGGACGCACGGACGGATGGATGGGCGAACAGACAGACAGACTGGCAGACAGACGGACAGGTAGACGGACGCGTAAAGCGGGTATGTACAACCGGGTATGCGAGATGGCAGTACTCAGAGTGTTCTCTAGATGGACGTACGCACGGACGCATGGACGGAGAGACACAGACTGGCAGACAGACGGACTGTTAGACGGACGTGTAAAGCAGCTATGTGCCACAGGGTATGCGAGATGGCGGTACTTTGAGTGTTCTCTAGATGGACGCACGGACAGACGCACGCACGGACAGACAGACTGGCAGACACAGACAGACAGGTAGATAGACGCGTAAAGCGGCTAGGTACCACAGAATATGCGAGATGCGAAATGGCGGTACTATAAGTGTTCTTAGATGGCAACGGATGGACGCACAGACGGACAGGCAGACAGACAGACTGGCAGACAGACGGACAGGTAGACGGCCGTGTAAAGCGGCTATGTGCCACAGGGTATGCGAGATGGCGGTACTTTGAATGTTCTCTAGATGGACGTACGAATGGATGCATTGACGGAGAGACAGACCGACAGCTAGACGGATGTGCAAAGCAGCCATGTATCACAGGGTATGCGAGATGGCAGTTTTTTTAGTGTTCACTAGATGGACGCACGGACGGATGGATGGACGAACAGACAGACAGACTGGCAGACAGACGGACAGGTAGACGGACGCGTAAAGCGTGTATGTACCACAGGGTTTACGACGCGCGAGATGGCGGTACTCAGAGTGTTCTCTAGATGGACGTACGCACGGACGCACGGACGAACAGACAGACTGGCAGACAGACGGACAGGTGACGGACACGTAAAGGGGGTATGTGCCACAGGGTATACGACGCGCGAGATGGCGGTACTCAGAGTGTTCTCTAGATTGATGCACGAGCGGACGCATGGACGGACAGACTGGCAGACAGATGGACAGGTAGACGGACGCGTAAACCGGCTATATGCCACAGGGTACGCGAGATGGCGGTACTTTGAGTGTTCTCTAGATGGACGCACGGACGGACGCACGGACGGACAGACAGACAGACAGACTGGCAGACAGACAGACAAGTAGATGGACGCGTAAAGCGGCTATGTGCCACAGTTTTTAAAAGATGGCGGTACTTTGAGTGTTCTCTTGATGAACGCGCGGACGGGCGCACGGACGGACACACAGACGGACTGGCAGACAGACAGACAGGTAGACGGACGTATAATGCGGCTATGTGCCACAGGGTATGCGAGATGGCTGTACTTTGAGTGTTCTCTAGATGGACGTACGGACAGACGCACGCACGGACAGACAGACTGGCAGACAGACAGACAGGTAGATAGACGCGTAAAGCGGCTATGTACCACAGAGTATGCGACATGCGAAATGGCGGTACTATAAGTGTTCTCTAGATGGCAACGAATGGACGCACGGACGGACGCACGGACGGACAGGCAGACAGACAGACTGGCAGACATACGGACAGGTAGACGGACGTTTAAAGCGGCTATGTGGCACTGGGTATGCGAGATGGCGGTACTTTGAGTGTTCTATAGATTGACGTACGAATGGATGCATGGACGGAGAGACAGACCGGCAGCTAGACGGATGTGCAAAGCAGCCCTGTATCACAGGGTATGCGAGATGGCGGTTTTTTAGTGTTTTCTATATTGACGAACGAACAGACACATGGACGGAGAGAAAGACAGACTGGCAGACAGACGGACAATTAGACGGACGCGTAAAGCGGGTATGTACCACAGGGTATGCGAGATGGCGGTACTTTGAGTGTTCTCTTGATGAACGCACGGAGGGACGCACGGACGGACACAAAGACACATTGGCCGACAGACAGACAGGTAGACGGGCATATAAAGCGGCTATGTGCCACAGGGTATTCGAGATGGCGGTACTTTGAGTGTTCTCTAGATGGATGCACGCACGGACGCACGGACGGACAGACAGACAGACTTTTAGACAGACGGACAGGTAGACGGACGCGTAAAGTGGCTATGTGCCACAGGGTATGCGAGATGGCGGTACTTCTAGTGTTCTCTAGATGGACGCACGGATGGACGCACGGACGGGCAGACAGACAGACTGGCAGACAGACGGACAGGTAGACGGAAGTGTAGAGCGGCTATGCGCCACAGGGTATGCGAGATGCAGTACTTTGAGTGTTCTCTTGATGAACGCACGGACGGACACACAGACAGATTGGCAGACAGACAGACAGGCAGACGGACATATAAAGCGGCTATGTGCCACAGGGTATGCGTGATGGTGGTACTTTGAATGTTCTCTAGATAGACGCACAGACGGACGCACGGACGGACAGAAGGCTGGGAGACAGACGGACAGCTAGACGGACATGTAAAGCGGCTATGTTCCACAGGGTATGCGAGATGGCGGTACTCAGAGTGCTCTCTAGATTGATGCACGAGCGAACGCATGGACGGACACACAGACAGATTGGCAGACAGACAGACAGGTAGACGGACGCGTAAACCGGCTATGTGCCACAGGGTATGCCAGATGGCGGTACTTTGAGTGTTTTCTAGATTGACGCACGGACGGACGCTTGGACGGACAGACAGACAGACTGGCAGACAGACGGACAAGTAGATGGAGGCGTAAAGCGGCTATATGCCACAGTTTATAAAAGATGGCGGTACTTTGAGTGTTCTCTTGATGAACGCACGGACGGGCGCACGGACGGACACACAGACAGACTGGCAGACAGACAGACAGGTAGACGGACGTATAATGTGGCTATGTGCCACAGGGTATTCGAGATGGCAGTACTTTGAGTGTTCTCTAGATGGACGCACGGATGGATGCACAGACAGACAGACCTACTGTTTGACAGACGGACAGGTAGACGGACGTGTAAAGCGGCTATGTGCCACAGGGTATGCGAGATGGCGGTACTTTGAGTGTTCTCAAGATGGACGCACGGACGGACGCACGGACGGACGCACGGATGGACAGACAGACAGACTGGCAGACTGACGGACAGGTAGACGGACGTGTAAAGCGGCTATGTGCCACAGGATATGCGTGATAGTGGTACTTTGAATGTTCTCTAGATGGACGCACGGACGGACGCACGGACGGACAGACTGACTGGCAGACAGACGGACAGATAGACGGACGTGTAAAGCGGCTATGTGCCAAAGGGTATGCGAGATGGCTGTACTTTGAGTGTTCTCTAGATGGACGCACGGACAGACGCACGCACGGACAGACAGACTGGCAGACAGACAGACAGGTAGATAGACGCGTAAAGCGGCTATGTACCACAGAGTATGCGAGATGCGAAATGGCGGTAGTATAAGTGTTCTCTAGATGGCAACGGATGGACACACGGACGGACAGGCAGACAGACAGACTGGCAGACAGACGGACAGGTAGACGGCCGTGTAAAGCGGCTACGTGCCACAGGGTATGCGTGATGGCGGTACTTTGAGTGTTCTAAAAATGGACGCACGGACGGACGCACGGATGGACGCACGGATGGACAGACAGACAGACAGACTAGCAGACTGACGGACAGGTAGACGGACGTGTAAAGCGGCTATGTGCCACAGGGTATGCGAGATGGCGGTACTTTGAGTGTGCTCAAGATGGACGCACGGATGGACAGACAGACAGACTGGCAGACAGACGGACAGGTAAACGGACGTGTAAAGTAGCTATGTGTCACAGGGTATGCGAGATGGCGGTACTCAAAATGTTCTCTAGATAGATGCACGAACGGACGCATGGACGGACAGACAGACAGACTGGCAGACAGATGGACAGGTAGACGGACGCGCAAAGCGGGTATGTGCCACAGGGTATGCGAGATGGCCGTACTTTGAGTGTTCTCTAGATGGACGCGCGATATGGCGCTACTCAGAGTGTTCTCTAGATTGACGTGCGAACGGACGCATGGACGGACAGACAGACAGACTGTTTGACAGACGGATAGGTAGACGGACGTGTAAAGCGGCTATGTGCCACGGGGTATGCGAGATGGCGGTACTTTGAGTGTTCTCAAGATGGACGCACGGGCGGACGCATGGACGGACGCACGGATGGACAGACAGACAGACAATGGCAGACAGACGGACAGGTAGATGAACGCGTAAAGCGGCTGTGCCACAAGGTGTGTGAGAGCGCGGTACTTTGAGTGTTCTCTAGATATACGCACGGACGGACGCATGGACGGACAGACAGACTGACTAGCAGACGGATGAACAGGTAGACGGACGCGTAAAGCGGTATTCGCCACAGGGTATACGCCGCGCGAGATGGCGGCACTTTGAGTGTTCTCCAGATTTACGCACGGACGGAGAGACAGACAGACTGGCAGACAGACAGGTAGACGGACGTGTAAAGCGGCTATGTGCCACAGGGTATGCGAGATGGCGGTACTTTGAGTCTTCTCTAGATGAACGCACGGACGGACAGACAGACAGACAGACAGGTAGACGGACGTGTAAAGCGGCTATATGCCACAGGGTATACGACGCGCGAGATGGCGGTTTTCAGAGTCTTCTCTAGATGGACGCACGGATGGACGAATGGACGAACAGACAGACAGACTGGCAGACAGACGGAGAGGTAGACGGACGCGTAAAGCGGCTATGTGCCGCAGGGTATCCGAGATGGTGGTACATTGAGTGTTCTCTAGATGACCGCACTGACGGACGCACCGACGGACAGACAGACAGACAGACAGGTAGACGGACGTGTAAAGCGGCTATATGCCACAGGGTATGCGAGATGACGGTACTTTGGGTGTTTTCTAGATGGACGCACGTATCGACGCATGGACGAACAGACAGACAGACTGGCAGACAGGCAGACAGGTAGATGAACGTGTAATGCGGGTATCTGCCACAGCGTATACGACGCACGAGAAGCGGTACTCAGAGTGTTCTCTTAGATTGACGCACAGATGGACGCATGGACGAACAGACAGACAGACTGGCAGACAGACGGACAGGTAGACGGACGCGTATAGCGACTATGTGCCACAGGGTATGCGAAATGGCTGTACTTTTAGTGTTCTCTAGATGGACGCGCGAACAGACCTACGGACGGATAGACAGACAGACTGGCAGACAGACGGACAGGTAGACGGACGCGTAAAGCGGGTATGTGCCACAGAGTATACGTCACGCGAGATGGCGGTACTCAGAGTGTTCTCTAGATGGAAGCACGGATGGACGCATGGACGAACAGACAGACAGACTGGCAGACAGACGGACAGGTAGACGGACGCGCAAAGCGGGTATGTGGGACAGGGTATAGGACCGCGCGAGATAGCGGTACTCAGAGTGTTCTCTTAGATTGACGCACAGATGGACGCATGGACGAACAGACAGACAGACTGGCAGACAGACGGACAGGTAGACGGAACGCGTATAGCGACTATGTGCCACAGGGTATGCGAAATGGCTGTACTTTTAGTGTTCTCTAGATGGACGCGCGAACAGACCTACGGACGGATAGACAGACAGACTGGCAGACAGACGGACAGGTAGACGGACCGCGTAAAGCGGGTATGTGCCACAGAGTATACGTCACGCGAGATGGCGGGTACTCAGAGTGTTCTCTAGATGGAAGCACGGATGGACGCATGGACGAACAGACAGACAGACTGGCAGACAGACGGACAGGTAGACGGACGCGCAAAGCGGGTATGTGGGACAGGGTATAGGACGCGCGAGATAGCGGTACTCAGAGTGTTCTCTTAGATTGACGCACAGATGGACGCATGGACGAACAGACAGACAGACTGGCAGACAGACGGACAGGTAGACGGACGCGTATAGCGACTATGTGCCACAGGGTATTCGAGATGGCGGTACTTTGAGTGTTCTCTAGATGGATGCACGCACGGACGCATGGACGAACAGACAGACAGACTGGCAAACAGACAGACAGGAAGACGGACGTGTAAAGGGGCTATGTGCCACAGCGTATGCGAGATGGCGGTACTTTGAGTGTTCTCTAGATGGACGCATGGATGGACGCATGGACGAACAGAGACAGACTGGCAGACAAACGAACAGATAGACGGGCGCGTAGAGCGGGTATTTGCCACAGGGTATAAGACGCGCGAGATGGCGGTACTCAGAGCGTTCTCTAGATTGACGCACGGATGGACGCATAAACAACCAGACAGAGAGACTGGCAGAACACCAGACAGGTAGACGGACGCGTAAAGCGGCTATGTGCCATAGTGTATACGACGCGCGAGATGGCGGTACTCAGAGTGTTCTCTAGATTGACGCACGAACGGACGCATGGAGGGACAGACAGACAGACTGGCAGACAGACGGACGGACAGGTAGACAGATGCGTAAAGCGGTATTTGCCACAGCGTATACGACGCAAGAAAAGCGCTTCTCAGAGTGTTCTCTAGATTGACGCACGAATGGGCGCACAGATGAACAGATACACAGACTAGCAGACGGACGGACAAGTAGACGGACAGGTAGACGGACGCGTAAAGCGGTGTTTGCCACAGGGTATACGAGATTGCGCTGTTTTGAGTGTTCTCTAGATCGACGAACAGACGGACGCATGGACGGACAGACAGACAGACTGGCAGACAGACGAACAGGTAGATGGACGTGTAAAGCGGCTATGTGCCACAGGGTATGCGAGATGGCGGTACTTTGAGTGTTCTCTAGATGGACGCACGGATGGATGCATGGACGAACAGACAGACGGACAGCTGGACGGACGCGCAAAGCGGGTATGTGCGACAGGGTATACGATGTTCGAGATAGCGGTACTCAGTGTGTTCTCCAGATTGACGCATGAATGGACGTATGGACGGACAGACAGACTGACAGACAGACGGACCGGACGACGGACGCGTAAAGCGGCTGTGCCACAAGGTGTGTGAGATGGCGGTACTTTGAGGGTTCTCTAGATGGACGCGCGGACGGACACTTGGACGGACAGACAGACTGACTAGCAGGCAGACGAACAGGTAGACGGACGCGTAAAGCGGTATTTGCCACAGGGTATATGACACGCGAGATGGCGGTACTTTGAGTCTTCTCTAGATGGACGCACGCACAGACAGACAGAATGGCTGACAGAAGGACGCGTAAGCGGGTATGTGCCACAGGGTATACGACGCGCGAGATGGCGGTACTCAGAGTGTTCTCTAGATGAACGCACGGATGGACACACGGACGGACAGACAGAC
>WOVY01002687.1:0-24218 GCA_013436015.1 Rhipicephalus annulatus | reverse complement strand
CGTCTGTCTGGCGTACGCCAGAGATCAGACTTGCGCGTCGGTGCACGGCGACAATCGATGTCCAAATCAGCGTGCGCTGACTGAATCGCGACTGACGGCATCATTGTCTGGATCGGAACGTATGGCATTGTCTGAATCGGGACTTGCGGCACTGTCTGGATCGGGAACGTGCGGCACTGGCTGAATCGGAACTCCTTGACCCGAAAGAGGAGTGGCAGATCGCAAGGCTTCCGCGTACGTACGACGGCGACTGTCAGTAGACACAGGAGCCGTTTGCGGATCAACCGACGTGGGCGGAAACGATGGGCGGCATGCAGCACCTGCTGGACCTCGTCCCGGATGACACTGGTGATAGAACCAACATCGATTTGCCTTGTCCCGTACATCTTTTCCATTTCTTCCCGGACGACAGATCGAATGATCTCGCGAATCCATTCGGGGCTCTTGCTCCCAGGGGTGGCGAAAATTTCGGGAGTTGAGGCAGCATTCACTTGACGGTCAAACTGGGCAGACCGTTGGTGCAGTACTCGCTCCATTGTTGCCGCTTCAGTGAGGAACTCAGCAACACTTTGGGGGGGACTGCGCACCAAACCAGCAAAAAGTTGTTCCTTCACACCACGCATGAGGTGGCGCAACTTTTTTTCTTTTGCCATAGCAGAATCCGCTCGCTTGAAAAGCCGCGTCATGTCCTCGACGTACATCGAGACGGTCTCGTTGGCATCTGAATGCGTGATTGTAGTGCACGCTCCGCCCGTTCGCGGCGGTCGGGACTCCTGTAGGTCTCCAGGAGGCGACGCTGGAACTCGCGCCAAGATGTCAGAAACATCTCCCTGTTCAAAAACCACGTCTTGGCACCGTCTTTTAGGCACGTGTACACGTTCCGGAGCTTCGCGGCATCATCCCAGTAATTGATCGCTGCGCGACACGTTCGAACTCACTCAGCCAGTCGTCAACATCTTCATGCTGCTCTCCGTGAAAGGGGCTAGGCATCAGCGGGTTCTGGACGGTGCAGTAGATCGGCGTGGAAGGTGTCGGAGCTTGCATGGGATCTTGTATCGAAGTCATAGTCGCTGCGTCAGTGGTTGGTGTCTTAGGCGGTAGCCTCGTTGGCGGCGGCTTACTCTATGAACAGGAGTGTCAACGGGTGCAGGGCTTGTGTTCCGGCTGCTGGACGGGGCTTGGGCATCGGGTGGATTGTGAGACGTTGTACCAGCACCTCCACCAGTCTTGTCACGTTACTCTCGACCAACTTGATAAAAAATGGGCTCGTTTAGTCGACTACTCAAGCAGCGGCTCAGAGAGATCGTCTTTGTCTTCTTTCACTCTTCGATCTCACCCAAGCGAACCATGTGGCAATATTGACGTTAATGAGTGAGTGAAATTTGTGGTGTATGATTATGCTATCACAATGAAGTCACTATCCCTTCCCTTGGCGTCTCGTTCTATGATGTGTTGTCGCGTGATAACATCGCTTTGCTAAAGGTGGTCGATTTGGGAAACTCTGTGGAACAACTTCAGCTGTAGAAAGCTTCCAACGCCTCGATTGCGAAGCAGTGCAAAATTGCCGTATACGTGCAAGGAACCCTATTGCAAAAAAACCACAAAAAAGCGGCATCCCTATCGAGGGTGCCCAGTAAGTTTTTCGAAACGGGTACACGCTGCAGACACTGGTACCGCGCTGGCATTTACTGTATTTTCGCCGGGCGGCACTGGGAAATAGCTGGTGTCGCCTGGTAGGGGCACTGGCTTAACCTCTCTGATGCTGGTGCACACTGGGGCAGTGCTTGAAGCGCTGGAATTTTTTTAACTGGCAAGACGCTGGTGAATACTGCAGCATGCACTGTTTCAACCAGCACGGCGTGACATTTATGTATGTGTGCCGTGGTAATATTTCGGTGTCGTTGAGTATACAAACGCTTGATTCCAATGGCATGGATAGGTGCTACCCTAATAGATCCTGAGCATACTTAATCTTTGCGGTTGCACGTATAACCGCAGCAATTAATGCACGTTTTCCCCATGCCCCTGCGTATACCATATTCGCATCAGTCGTGTATTGCGGCAATGATTCCAGTTGCAGGGTGTATAAACCTGGAGCTGGACGCCATTCTTAACAGAAGCAGGAAATAGTTTATGCCGCCAAGTTGATGAAACGCAAATGAGCTTTGTCGATCGCTTTGCAAGGTTTCCCAGCAGAGACATAAGAAACAGTGGTCGTCGATTCCGCCACACCACATATGGATTTCTGACCATGCTTATACCTTCTATTTACTTCCGGTAACAGAAATGTTCCGAAGCTCAAATGCGGAAACTTCAATCATGCAATTCAGTGCCCCGAGGGCAAGTCTTACCAGTGCCCGGCACAGCGAGCAATAGGCCTATCGTGTCAAGCCGCGTCCGTTGTACATGTTACCAGCGCTTCTCGCTTTGTGTACACACAATTATAGAGCGTGAAAAAAATTGGCAGCATATCCAAAGAGTGAATGATTGAGAGTGGGGCGAAGCATTCGTCCGTCCATTGTTTCTTGCTTCCGTCCGTACATGCGTCCGTCTGTGTGACCGTCCATGCGTCCATCCGCCCGTCCGTGCGTGTGTCTGTTCGTTGCGTTCCGTTCCTGCGTTCGTCCATACATCCGCCCCTCCATCCGTTCATGCGTCCATGCATGCATCTGTCTGTGGTGTCCGTTCGTTCGTCTATTCAACACTCCAAGTACCACCAATCTCGCATCTTTTCATCATATATTCCCCCATATAGAAGCACCGCCATCCAGTGGACATTCCAAGGACTAAAGGAGAGGTGGCACACGTGCACTTTCTTACGGCTTGCGCTTCGGGTCTACTTCCCACCTTTAAAACCGCCTCGAGTTCATGGTATATACTAGTTCACTGTATTCATGGCACTGCGGCCTAAAGCTCGCTAAACCTTCTGAAAGCAAAGAGGTTACGCCCGCGAGTATAACGTAGCACCTTTTCCTGTCAGATAGTGCTCAATGTACATGGCCAATGGCTGCTAATGGGAAATGAGAGAACGGAGAATTTGGCTTTTACTTTCTTACGGCTTGCACTTCGTATATACTTCCCACCTTTAACCACCTTGAGTTCATGGTATGTAGTAGTTCATTGTATTATGGCACTGCGGCTCAATGCTCGCTAAACCTTTCTAAAACTAAGGAGGTTACACCCAGCGAGTATAACGTAGCAACCCTTTCTTATCAAATAGTGCTCAATGTACATGCCAATGGCTGCTAATAGGAAATGAGAGACAGGAGCATTAGGCTTTTAGTTAACGCACACGCCGGGAACTTTTATTGTTCAACAAAGCACAGGAGGAATCTCTCACCGTCACACACTTGTTACACATTACGACTATAACTGCGATGGACGAACGGGTGCCGCTTTAAGGAGCTTCGCCCCTAAAATATGGGTATCTAACTATTTATTAGGAGTACTTCGTACTCTTATATGGAAGAGCGTAACGCCGTCCGGCGGGTGGGGTTAGAAGGAGTGGTTAACGATTCAGAGTACTGAGTATTCTACAATGGGAGAGCATAGCGCCGTCCCGTGGGTGAATCTGCTCATGCCTAAAGGAAATGAGCGGTCCCGATTCCAACTAAGATGAGCTACTGAACGCCTATCTTCTGTTCACAACGTCATATATTTTCCACTTACTATTTATTGCGACATTTTACTGTTTCGCTTGTTTCAGAATATGAAACGCTACAAAATTCTGCTATAGAAGAACAGATCTTCATCCATACTGTAGGTCTATTAATGTAGTATGTTATTCACACACAACTTGGACTCAAGAAAGCTTGAAAGCTGAATTCAAAATTACGCCCTCGTACAGAAACGAAGCGTCGTTTATAGAGCTATCTCAGAGAGAAAAAAATGGCAGCATATCCACGGAGTGGTTGATGGAGAGTGAGGCGAAGCATCCGTCCGTTCATTCGGTCTTGCTTCCGTCCATTCATGCGTCCGTCTGTGTGACTATCCATTGCGTCCGTCTGTGTGACTATCCGTGCGGTCCGTTCGTCCATCCGCGCGTGCGTCTGTTCGTGCGTCCGCACGTCCATCTGTGTGTCTGGTCCCTGCGTTCGTCCATGCATCCGCCCCTGCGTCCGTCCATGCGTTCATCCGTCAATGCGGCCATCCGTGAGTCCATCCATGCATCTGTCTGTGTGTCCATTCGTCCATCTATTCAACACTCCAAGTACACACCATCTTCGCTTCTTTTCATCATATATTCCCATATAGAAGCACCGCCATCCAGTGGACATTCCAAGGACTAAACGAGAGGTGGCACATGCACACTTTCTGACGGCTTGCGCTTCGTGTCTACTTCCCACCTTAACCACCTCTAGTTCATGGTATGTAGTAGTTCATTGTATTCATGGCACTGCGTCTCAACGCTCGCTAAACCTTTCTAAACCCAAGGAGGTTGCGCCCGGCGAGTATAACGCAGCAACCCTTTTTTGTCATATAGTGCTCAATGTACATGCCAATGGCTGCTAATGAATAATGAGAGAGGGGAGGAATTCGGCTTTTAGTTAACGCGCACGCTACAAATTTTCTATTGTTCAACAACGCACAGGAGAAACTTTCCCACCAGCACCACCTTTTAGGTCAAATGTAAGAATGGTTATACACTACGACTACGACTACGAGGGACGAACGGGTGCCGCTAAGATCAAAGTCCGAGCAAGCCGCTTCGCCGCGCCAGTCGCACAGCTGGACTCGGGGTCATGTCACGCTGACGTTGCCCCACCGGTCCCCTTCAGGAAAAAGGAAGCAACCTGTGGCAGAGTCGTCGCGCCCTACCGCGAGCGGCCGCCACCCCCTGGACTCGGGCCTCCCGCCCGGAGCCCCCCTCCCACCCCCATGCCAGGCATCGCAAGGTCCCGGACGCCGCCTGCTGCCCCGGAAGCCTTCTGCCGTGGTGCCACCTGACGCTGAGCGGTCTCTGAGCTGCCATGTGCACTAGAGCGCAGAGAAATCTGCACATTACCAGACCAACAAGTCGCCCTCCCTAGTCCCGCCGGCCTGAGCGCCCGCGAGACCAGCGGGCACGCCCCCCTTCAGACACGCAAGCCCAAGCAACCTCCCGATGAGGGAAAACTGTTTTCTGTTCACCGCCCCCGATGGGACGTGTCTATTGACGACCTTATAGATGGAGTTGAAGAGACAGCCGGACCTGATAGTGTGTTAGTCTTGCAACACATGGGGGCGCGAAGTTCCTTGTGTGTACCCGAAACACGAGTCAGGCCACAAAGCTTATGGTCGCAGAGGGCTTTAGGTTAACCGGTAGCACGTTACAGTAGAAGCGGTAGGACCCCCAGTTACGTTTGTTAACGTATACCGCTTTCCCAGCATATATACCAGACGAGGTCTTGATTAACACTCTTTCACAGTACGGCAAGATAAGAAGTGTTTCCTTTGCATCAGTTCCTAACCGACAAAACAAGCCTAATGGGGTTAGAGTAGTTCGCATGCAAATGAGTAGGCCAGTCCCAAACTTCACAACCATTGCGGGGCACCGTGGTCATGTGTGAATACCGCGGTATGCGCAGAGTGGTGCGCAAGGTGTAACGAACCGGGGCACATGGCCACGGCGTGCGCAGCCGCTTTTTGCAAGAGATGTGGTGTATTTGGGCATGACACCGAAGGGTGTGTTGAGGAGTGTAATAGATGCGGCGAGCGGCACGGCACACGCGAGTGTTTCCGCAAACGCTCGTACCTTGCGGCAGCGCGCGCGGCCTTCCACCCGAGACGCGACCAGTTATTGGTAACGACCACCCCAGCACCTCTCGCCCGCCTACCGGGACTGAACCGACATCAGGGCTTCAGGTCCTAAGACCCAAGACTCGGCCCCACACGACAACGAATGTCCCGGACCGCTGGCAGTTCGAAGAACCCCGAGGGACGGAGGACGCCCGCACCGTATCAGCGACCCCCGCTCCCTTGAACGCAGGCTCCGAAGCGGGGGACGACACGAGCAATACTAGTTTCAGATGGCGACCTGGACGAGTCGAGCGGCCATGAATCTGGTTCTCCGGAATCCACTTGCGACTTCTGGGATTTGTCGCAACCTGCAAGCGAGAAACAAGAAGTTCGAACACAGGCGCCGAGCCCCGAGAACGACGAGCCTGCATTCTCTGGTTTTGACGAGATTAGTTTCCCGCCACTTCCACACCCGACGGCCCTCCCCCCCCCCAACCCTGAGGAGGTGCCCATCGTAAGCTCTGGCCGCTACGTCTTGCCGGATACTGGCCACTTGAGCACGGACGAGCAAACCTCCATCGAGATGCAAACTGCCGGCGCAGCCCCGACTGATAGGCGCGAGCGTTCGAGATCAAGGTCCCCTTTATGAGGCGAGGACAAGTCACGCGGCAGTGCCGTCGAGCCTACCCGCGAACCTTGAAAACAAGCCTCGGCGCTCCAAAGCACCCGTCTGTTCCAGCGACAGCGATGCCCCTCCCATTGCGAAGTCACCGAAATTGGACGCACTACCGACAGGGAAAGGGCACTTGCCCTCAAGCGCAAGCGAAAAAAGATAGGCTCTTCGCCAAAGGATCCTCCCTTTCTTTTCTTCTCCGTGTTTGCTTCAAGGCGAACACAAGAGTGGGCGCCGCGACACAGCAACATGGTCCCCCCCCCTCCCCCCCCCCCTCCGCCTCCTCGCGCATGCTCCGCTCTTTCTAACATGACGCAACACACCCCTCCCCCCCACGCTTGTTTCTGCTATCAGCGGTGGCCGCGCCGCTTACTCCCTTTCCCCCTTTGCTCCTTTCGCCAGCCGAAGCCACGGCAATGGTTTTTGTTTGTGCTTATCTGCTGCACAGCTGTCTGCTGCGCTTGCGACTAATCGGTACCATGGCTCCTATGACGCATCACTTAAAACCACGGAGGGCTTTAGCCCAACTAGCAACCGCGCCGCCCGCGCCTTTACGTAAGCTCGGCTCCTTCGAGCGTGCGCCCCTGCCCAGGCGGTCGCCCCCCAACTCTTCCTTCACCCCAAGTCTTCTCCCCACGCGCACTAGAGCAGATCATGTCAACTCCCAAGTTTGCCACCTGGAACGTCCGCGGGTTTCGTGACAAATCGAAACAGCGAGACATTCTGACCTTCGCCCAAGCACAGGGTATTGATGTGCTCTTTTTACAAGAGACTAACTTCCGGTTGCCATTAGAGGTCTCAACCTTCAGGCAAGAGTTCCAGGTGGACGCTTTCTTCTCCCTAAGTCAAGGGCCTGTGGAGTGGGAGTGGTCTTTACTACGCGACGCTTCCGGCAAAAGGCGTTCTGCATCTTCGGTGCTGACGGCAGGTCGCTCATGTTGGACCTCTACATCAGCGAAAGAAGGATTCGGTTCTTGAACGTGTACGCCCCGGCAACACGGAAGAACACAAACACCTTCTTCCAACAGCTGCACGACCTTCTTTCGGAAACCGTCCCGCACGTCCTGCTAGGGGACTTCAACTGCGTCGTGGACTCGCAGCGCGACGTGAGAGAACCGGGCCGAGGGGGGGTCCACGTACTATGCTAGGGAGCTCGTGAACTCTTTGACACCTTCGGTTATCGGACGCGTGGCTGATCGCCCACGGCGACCTTTTTGTCGCAACTCGAGCCTCTCACCTCACAGCCAGTCGATTAGATCGGGCGTATCTCCCTGACTTTCTCCTTTCCTCGCTCGTGGTGTGCGAAGTCCTTTCCCCTCCAGCAGACCTAGCGAGTCGGTCAGATCACCTCCCCCTTGTCACTACGCTTAGCGGCTCTCCTGAACACTGTACTGATGACCATGGGTGGCGAGTGGACCCAGCGCGCCTGAAAGACGATGATAGCATCGAGCGCATTAGGGTGCGGCTGCGGGCCTCCGTGGCGAACGCCCCCGGCCTAACCCCACGCTCGTGGGACACCTTGAAGATGGAGTGGAAGGGAATTTTTCAAGACGAAGGCAAGGCCAGGAAGCGCCGCATAACCACTAAACTGAATGAGATCCTGCGCAGAATACGCATCGTCAGGGGGGGTGGCGGAGACGATGACGACTTGCATGCGCGACTACCTGAACACCCTGGAGAACGAGTATGCCCGGCTACTTCAACTGCGTGCGCGCAGACCGCCTGGGGAGCGGGACGCACCCATTAACCACCTCAGAGTGCACCCCAGAGACACAACTGGGAATGGCAGCATACGAATTACCCGAGTGAAACGCCCGGACGATTCTTTCGCATCTGAACCAGAGGGAATCCGCGATGTCTTCCGCGAGTACTTCTCGGCCCTTTTTCGGGACGCCGACAGCGACGGAGAAACTGGCGGAGAAGACAAGATTAGAGAGGTCTGCCAGCACCTCTCACGGCTGGTAGGAGAGGAGGTTGCGTTACTGAGCACGGAAGTGTCTGCAGAAGAGGTTAGGGGCGCGATAACAAGCATGCCCCCGAACTCGGCCCCTGGCACTGATGGTCTCACAGCCAACTTTTACGCCACTTTTTTCGACGATCTAGAGGGAGTGCTTGTCGCACTGGCGAACGTGGTGGTTACGAAGCAACTGAAACCCGCATCCTTTGGAGAGGGGAGGATTGTCCTCCTACTGAAAGAGGGAGCCCCGCAGGAGGAGCTGTCGGTGTGGCGCCCCATAACCCTGTTGAACGTGGACTATGAAATGGTTGCTTCCATCCTTAATAGCCACCTTAAGCTCCTCTTGCCATCCATCGTCGCACCCTGGCAGTCCTGTGTGGTTCCAGGCCGCTCGATCTTTGCCAACCTTACCGTAATAAGAGATGCCTTCGAATACATGTCTGCCAAGTCCCTGTCCAGAGCCTTTGTCTCCTTGGACCAGACCAAGGCGTTTGACCGGGTGCGCCATGGATACATGATCAAGGTACTCCACCAGTTCGGGTTCCCGACATGCTTCGTAGACACCATCGCCATCCTGTACAGCAACCTCACATGCCACGTAGTAGTAAACGGCATTCCGACGAGTAACTTTGTATACGAGAGAGGGATCCGCCAAGGGTGCCCGCTAGGGCCCTCCCTCTTCGTACTCTCGCTTGAGCCGTTGCTGGTGAACATCGACCGGAACATGCACTTCAGAGGCTTTCCGCTAACGGGGAGCCCAACATTAAGGTCCTCGCTTACGCTGATGATGTATCCCTGTTCGTCAGGAGCCCGGCAAGCCTGCAAGCTTTTTGGCGAACCTTCGCACACTATGCTGACGTCTCAGGCGCGGCCTTGAACATGAGGAAGAGCAAGGCCTTACCATTTGGAACATTCCCTCACGGCGCTTTGGGAGAGTTGGAAAGGGTTGACGCCGTCAAGGTGCTCGGCATATACTTTTGTTGCGGTGGCGTCGCCGACCTAACCTGGCAACGAGCGCTCGAGCGGGCAGAGGATGCAATAGCACGCCTCCAACCGAAGGATCTCGCGCTTCGTGAGAGGGCCATAGCCGCAATGACAACCGTCTGTGCCTTTCCCTTTTATGTAAGCCGAATAGGAGTGATGCCTACCAAGACTGCGACGCAATTGACAAGCATGATCGGTGCCTACCTGTGGGACGGCAAACCCGCGCCATTACGTCGAACCCTCTTGCAACTCCCAGCTTAAGAGGGCGGCCTCGGGCTCACACATGTCCGGACGGCGAGCAAAGTGCTTGCCTTGAAGACCGCAAGGGCCTTGTTTCGCGCACCTGATTACGTGGGGAGGCCCTTAATGTGTTACTGTTGCAGTACAAACGTATCGTTCCTGAATGCCGACCGGCCGCTCGCCCCACTCGCTGAGACTCCCTCCGCGTTCTATAAGGCAGCCGCAAACACCATGCGCATGCTAGAAAAGGAGGCCCCTACGTGCGACGTAGATGAGACCCCGTTTGCTCGCATTATGGAAGAATCGCCAGCAACCAGATAACCCCCGAGGAGAGACCACGGTCGCGGAACTGGAAGCAGAAAAGCAAAACAGATGGGCGTGCCATCCCTTGGTCCGCCCAAGACTTCTCATGGAGGAAAAACTGGAACGTCCTCCCAACACGCCAGCGCCTCCACAAGTTTGGCATCACGCCTACACCCCGCTGTCCTAATTGCCGCGCAGATAGACCCTGGCGCATGCCTTATTTGAGTGCCCAGCGGTCAAACCGGTTTGGCGCCTGACTGCGAGGGATTTTAAAATCCGTCCTCCCCCAGCCCACCCTGAACAGAAACAAAGGCGCCTTTGCAAAGTTAGTGACCCTCTGCACCATATTCACGGTCTGGAAGAGACGGTGCTTCGCTGAGGTTAGGCGCTTCTCCGGTCAGAGCGGCCTTCCCGACCGTAGCTCGTATCCGCCACATGGTGTGGCGGCATCCTCTCAGACCAACTTGAAGCCAGCGGCGAAGAAAAGTTTCTCCGCCGCTGGCATACGAGGTTTTTTTCTCCTGCAAAAAGGCAAGTTACGCCTGCCGATAACCCCTTTTTAAGCGTACGCCACCCACTGCGTCCCACTGTTTCCTGACCGGCAAACGGAAAGTGCCGATGCCCCCCCCCCCCCCCTGTCAATTGTATAATTATGTGTCTCGAATCTGTTCTCTGTACGGACTGACCCCTTAGTTCTCTGGAGCCCGAACAGCGGTGACCATTATCGCACCCTTTTTCGCCTGTAATCGGAAACGGGCTCTTTTGCGCGCGGGCCGTACAGCGCTCTTATAGCCTTTGTATAACGAGTGTTCGAATGATCGCGCTTCTTTTGTAGTGTACAGTCTAAACGAGTTTTTGCTGTTCATCGGTGTGTTTACCGCGTGTGTCCGTGATAAGTGTCGGAGAAGAATTATGTATTTGATTACTTGTCAGAAGTGCAATAAACTTCCCTTTGTTTCGCCCCTAAAACTGTAAAGTATAGCTTAGACGTCCATGAACCTAAATTAACTACTTTGCCTTGTGTCAATGTGCGCACAAGGAGCGCTGACTATCGATGCGTCGCGCTTTCAGCTATGCAGGCTGTCACCGAAAGCTGCCGGCCGCACATAGCTGGCACTGCTGTTACTGATGCGTAAAAACACGCAATTTTTAGTTGGTAAGTTGGTACCCCTTCGTGAACTTACTCCTTGGCATACGTTTTCAGCGGATTGCATTAGTATTGCTTTGGACGGTTTTTTAGTTGTTGGTATTGATATAACTGCAAATCTGTACACTGGCACGCCCGCTGTATACTGCCAGCGGAGGCCAGTAAAACAGCTGTCGCTCAATATCGCCACTCCGGAAATGCATGTCTGGCAATGATTGACCTTCTGTTCACTTCAGGTACAGTTTATATAACAGTTAAAAATCTTACGTTGCTCAAATGCCGAAACTTCAAGCATCACAACTCAGCTGCGTCGAAGTGCATGGCCTTACTCATAGAGTGCCCGATCCCAGCGAGCATTATGGCTATCGTCCCGGCCGCGTCGGTGTACATAGTACCGGCACTTTTTGCCTTCAGTAGGCACAAGTCTAATGTGTAAGAATGACTGTAAAGTATATTTTAGACATCCCTGAGCCAAAATCAACAATTTCTCCTTGTGTGCGGTGCCAGCACACAGAGCGACGACGATCGACGTGTCGTGCTTTCCTCAATACAGGCTTTCACCGAAAGCTTCCTTCCGAGCGCGCAATTTTGAGCTGCTAATTTCGTACGCCTTGGTGAATTAACACACTGGCATACTTTTTTTCAGTGGATTGCATTAGTATTTTCGTGGGCTGGGTTACTTGGTTGCAGGTATCAATATAACTGGAAATCTGTGCGTCGCTTGCACGAGAAAATTACTCAATATTCAACCGTGTGCGCGCATATGTACCGAACTAGTCATTAGAAATCACCTGTACATGTTGACCAGTAGGAAGTGCGAGAAGCGACTATCTAAGGAAAAAAAAATATCGGCAGCAACAGCCTACAGTTTGTGGCTGCTCCTACGGTCAATTTGAGATTGTTCGGAGTTGAGATTAGTCTCTTCACAAAGTTTTGCACTCTTTTCAATATACGCAGGTCATTCGGTGCCCGGAAGTCATTTGCCAGTGTCGAATCAAGGCGCAATTGTCATTTTTAAAGGAATAGCGCGTCATTCTTGATTTTGCGACCTGTAAACATCAAGTGGAACGGCGTGTTCGTAGGACAAATGGTAATTTTACAACCCAACCGACATGTTCTGTCTTGGCGTAGTGGGTAGAGTACTCAGTCTGGAATTCGAAGATGACGAGTTCAAATCCTGCCGCGAATGTGCGCAATATCGCTTCTTTTACGTCTATATTGATTTATTTGTGACGACTGTGTTGTTTATGCCAGCATGGATTAGCATTCTGATCAAGCTAGACTTAACGATGCATTGCACTCCATCTCCGCCTGCCATGGTGTGAGAAATGGGACTTGAAGCTTAACGCATCAAAATGGCATCCATTACAATTACGAACAAGCAAAATCAATTATCATTCCATTATACCATTAACAACGTGTGTGTTAAAAAGACCGCGCAAGTCAAGTAACTAGGTGTCACGCTCAAAGGTAACTTAAATTGGGAACCTCACATAGGCAGCATCTGTACCAAGGCGCTAAAGAAGTTAGTATTTTTAAAACGCAAAACATTCCATTATACCATTAACAACGTCAGTGTTAAAAAGACTACGCAGGTCATGTAGCTGGGTGTAACGCTCACAGGTAAATTAAATTGAGAACTTCATATAGACAGCATTTGTAGCAAGGCACCGAAGAAGTTAGTATTTTTAAAACGCAAACTACGTCATACTTCACCATCTGTAAAAATAACAGCTTACAAAGCGCCTATTAGGCCTAAGTTAGAATATGAAGACCTGGTTTGGTCTCCGTATCAGAAATATTTAATTAAGAAAATAGAGGGGGTACAAGCCTGGCTTTGAGGTTCATTTATTCAACCTATTCTCGTTTCTCGAGTATTGCTGCAGTTTGCGAGAGGGTAAAGCTTAAAACACTCGCTCGTCGTAGAACAGTTTCTCATCTGAAATTCATTTATCAGCTATACCGTGGCCACTTCAAAATACCACTCGAACGTTACATGACCTGCCCGCCCAAGTGATTTGATCGTATTCATCACAACAAGACATTTAGGCAACCAATCAGTGACCGGAACGTACATCAGTATTCAATATTCCCTCATTCTCTTTTATTATCGAACAAGTTACCGGGAGAAGTGGTTAATGCTGACACAACACAATCGTTTGCCCATCTCGTCAATAATCTATCTCTTGATTTTTAAAATGCTGCAATATCCTATTTGTGTTCTTCATTGGTGCTGAAAATTGTTGTATTTCGGTGTTGCTATATATTCGTTAGATTCCTCATTCATGTTGGAAATTTTCGTAAGTTTTGTACCTTTTAGTGATTATTTTATAATTCTCACTGACAGTTGTGTACCCATTTCTGTTGGGACCGGATAAGGCCTGCAGTATTTGTAAATAAATAAATAAATAAATAAATAAATAAATAAATAAATAAATAAATAAATAAATAAATAAATAAAAGTTATAGCGAATGGTCACTCCCGTTTTAACCCTCCGAAGCCATTTTGCGCAGAGTGTAGCCAGTGCCTCCCAGTAACATGCCGCTCCAGCGTCCCAGTATCCAGCCCAATACTGGGCCAATAATCAGGGCCCAGTATCGGAATGAATACTGGGCCCTGAATCAGGGCCCAGTATCCCAGAATCAGGGCCCAGTATCGGAATGAATACTGGGCCCTGAATCAGGGCCCAGTATCCCAGAATCAGGGCCCAGTATCGGAATGGAACGGCCTTTGGGGAAATAATAAATGCAAGCAGCTCAAAGGAAAAGGAACAAAAGCGTAGAAGCTTTGCCTTTGTGTGTGTTTTTTTAGCTCAGACGGACTGTGCATTTTCTAATCTCTGAAAATGAGGCTTTGCCCGACATAACGACTTTCCTGAGCCGAACCAGAGTCAGGCGTGGGGTGGCTCTGTGGTGGAATACTTGTCCGCCACGCGGATTATTTGGATTACGTTCCATCTTTAAGCGTAATTTTTATCTCATTTTTACTAAGGTGACATGGGTCTTTCTACTACTCACCGCTTTTTTCGTCCTCTCTGGCATTTCATGCTTTCGTCGTAATCATTAAAAGCAACATACAACTTTGCCTTCAACAGCGTACGAAGAATGTCTTTTCGATCATTGTCCCGCAGGACCCCTGAGTTCGGGGTGGCACTTCGTAACACCACAATTACAGGCCGTACAAGATGACCGCGGTGCACTCTGAACGACCACTTGTTGCTAGGCTCAGCTTACATTACAAGCGTGCATAGCAAGCCAGCAGGGGGTCGTTGCGAAGCCTTGCTTTTTAGCCATCTCTTTTCCTTACTTACAGAACGCCAAAGGCGAAAAATGCTATTTTTAGCCGACCCGGAAGAATGCGGCAACTGCTCGCTTATTCTTTTCTCGGCATTGTTGAGCTCCTTCAATTTCCGGGAAAACTTGGCACCTGACACGAGCATGCTCGTACGCCACGTCAAAACGTTGCGATCATTCTATGTATATGCTAAATTGCAGCAGCGTTCGCTCGTTGCATTGTTCAACAAAGCGTTTTCGATTACACACCCTCCCCTGGAAGAGGGGCTGGTTGCGAAACGCGAACCTCGTGCCCCGTCTCGGTTATACATGCGAGTGAAGCTGCTTCGAGGGAGAGTGAATGGCTTTTCAGTGAACAGCCTTTGTGTCTTCGGGGATTTCCCGGGGTTCAGAAGTTGTTTCCAGAATTATGTGCGAACGTTAACCAAAGAAGTAGGGCTGCTCTGCACCATATCGTGGTGCGAATTACTGAGGTAGCAGCGTGGCTAGTGTTGTTTCTATGCTGCCTACCCTCACTTGCCCATTCTTTTCATTTTCTTTCTCGTTCTCTCCAGGTAATAGATAGCCCCACGAGATCCACCCAGGACATACTTGGGCTGGACTTGAAAGAGGCATTTCACAACGCAATGCACTCGACCGTATTGGCCTAAATGCAGGGACCACGTCTCGGCGAATGAACGTACATCTGTATACGTTGGACATCTTCTCGCGAATAGAAAAGCCAAGGTTACTTTCGGCCAGCTTGGTTCCGAGGAAACAGAATTGAGTAGCGCCGGTACACCACAGGGATCAGTGGCATCACCCATGATTTTCAACATAGCTCTCGTGTAGTTGCCAGCGAAGCTACAAGAAATAATGGCTCAATCACAGTCTTTACGCCGGCGACATTACGTTGTGGGTTACGGAGGGTTGTGACGGGCACATAGAACAGACGTTGTTGCAACGTGCGATCTGTACTGTTGAGTGATACTTTAAGAACAGAGGCCCGAGCTGCTCTGCAGAAAAAATCAGAACATTTAGTTTACAAACCCACGCCAAGGAGCTGAAAGCCGAACGTGAAAGTAAATGATGATCCCGGTAGAGACATGCGACTAACGACATTCGATGGGCAACCCGTGCCGAGGGTAGATATTATGCGCGTTCTAGTCTTGCGTATCGTGGCAAATGGTCAAACTGGGGAGACCATCGGAAGACTAGAAGGCGCGGTTGCTCAGACCACCAGACTACTAAAACACATATAGGAAACCGACACAGTGGGAGGAAAGAGGGCAATACGATAAGGCAAGTTCAGTCCTTCGTAATGAGCCGAATAACGTACGTAGCATTCTACCTCGAATGGCAGGTAGCGGAAAAGACAAAGATAGAGAGCTTAATGAGGAAGGCATAAATAGGGCTACCAAATTATAGGAGCACGAGAAGTTACCCGATCTGGGTCTCGACAGCACACTGAATGAATTGATAGAGGCACATACCCAGGCACAGTACGAGCGCCTTTCCAAAAGCACGAAGGCAGACACATAGTACGGAGTTTAGGAATCAGATATCACTCTAAGCATGGTTTCAAACTCGACGTACCAAGCAACGTAAGGGACAGGCTGCTCATCCTTTCTTTGCTGAAGAACATGCAACTTGAATAGCACAGAAGTAGACGGGAAAAGAGAGCACAGGTCATACAGAGGAAGTATGGCAAATGTAGATAGGCAGTGTTCGTGGAAGCGGGCAGGTATGCACGCAGGCGTGGCTTCGCGGCCGCTGTAAAATCATCAGAACGTTTGCAAGACTGGTGTCAAGGTACGCACGGGGCACGCGGAGACTGCAGGGGAGGTGGCTGTTGCACTTGCATCACGCCTGAAATGTTTATCGGTGATTCACAGACGGCAGTCCGCAACTTCGCCAACGGCCGCGTCTCTACCGAGGTGTTGCGGATTTCCCTTGCGGAAAAAATTGAAACTAGGGATGCTTACGTGTTATGGGCCCACTCTTCCTCGCTCCCCGGCAACAAGTAGAGGTGTGCGCCGACTGATCGGGGCGCCGCCGCCGCCGCCGATGATTTTCATCGGCGCGCCATTTATGCGCCAATACTGCCTTTTCACAGATTTGTCCTTTTCTTTTTCATCTAAATTTATAGCTTCGTTTCACACTTTATGTAGCCAGTATAAACCAGGCTTCTTAGTTATCTTCATCCAGCTTCAGAGATCGAGAGTACCACTATGAACAGCGGCACAAGTTCTGCGGCCGCTGCATGAAATGATATATTGGACAAATTGACAAAAATAAATGTAACAGTTACAGTAAAGCATAGACGCTGTCATCTTAGGCTTAAAAGCAATTTTTGCTGGTTTTATATGTCGTAATTAGCAATCATTATGGTCATACGACGGTGAATGTACTAGCCCAGCGTGTTGATGCATGCGAGTTCACCGTAGCACTATTCGAATATTTATATGCATGCAAAACGGCGTCATTATCAGTCCAAGATGGCAGCCTGTGATCGTGCCCAAAACAGGGCGTGTATAGAGAAGAAATGAAGTAGTAGCAGTGCAGCACGAATGCAGTGCGTTAGGTGAAGGACTACACAAAGCCCCGAAGGATGAAATCGAAAGGGAGAAGTTTAATGGAGATTAAAAGCGTCGAGGCATAATACATGCTCGAACCTACTCAGGGTATATCTACACCTGTCCGTGGTGTTAAAGTTGATGATTTCCGAGGATGACCACTCATATGCAGCGTCTCAACATGCTGCAGAAAATATTCACCATCTGTTTTATTCTTTAACCTCCGTTGGTACCGGCCTTTTCAGGCATCAGATATCCGGGATGAAGATGCCAAGGCAGTAAGATGGCAAGAGAGAGAAAGGAAGGCTGCGGGATCAACCAGATCTTGGCATCCGGTTTGCTGCCCAGCGCTGGGGGTGGAGAATTAGGGGCAAGAAAGGGGGTGTAGAGAGACAGAAAAGAAAACGCATGTGCACTCAGGAGTAGGATGGCAAACTTAAAAGAGGATTTATTACGTTCTGCACAGACAGGGTGAGAGATCTCTTGCGAATGAGCTGGGTGGCTCATTATAAAGTGTGCGTTTTGACTAAATCAGGTAATGGGTTCAGAATGTGCTGTTGAATCACGGGACACACACACCATTTCTGACAGAGCCGCTCACACTCGCTCAAGTCATCGTCTTTGATTGGGGCGTGGTCACCACACTGCGCCTGTGACGCCAAGAAACCATTGTGGTCGTCTCGTCGAACGTCTTATGGTGTCGGAATGCCACCTCACTTCCCGGCTAAGATGGACGAAACACGGCGGACAGCAGGCTGGCAGCCCTTTGGTGACTTGTTTGATGAACAAAGAACGCCTCTCTCCCCCGTCAGCCCAGGCGCCGCACGTAACAACGCTATCCAGTGGTGAGCAGAGGCGTATTAAGCTTGTCTGAGGCCACCAGTTTTAAAAATAACAAAATAAAATTTTAAAAACTTGCCAGCAGAAAGTTTACAAGAGACGGCTGGATTCGTCAATAATGCGGAGACAGACACTTAAGCGGCATGTCATATATGACGTAGTCCAGCAAACATATTTTCATCACGTAACTTCAACGGACCTACAGGCACTGGGATAAATGAATAATAATTGTTGCGGGCAGTGGTGATGTACTTCTGTTGCGAAGGTAATGCTCAGCATCAACAAAATAAATCTGAACTATATATTCAGGTCTTGATAAACAGTAAGTAAAATTAGAAAGCTCCTCAGGTGGCCAAGTAATAAATTACTTCACCATACTTTATGGTGAAGTAATTTGCAAGTAAATAATGCAACAGCTGTTTAATTGATATTCAATGACGTGACCGCAATCAACGGTGTGTCTTCGCTATAAAAACTGGAACGTTATCTGCGGACACGAGCGGGGAAATGCAGCGGAAAACGAATATGTCACGTAATAAAAGCGATGTGATGTTGCACATTTTCGCCTCTACCACTCCGTGCCCTTTCGCTTGCTCGTGATGTATTCGAAGGAGCTAGTCAAGTCTCGGGTAGAAGTCGAGCAGAGTAGCCGGGGCTGATAAGAGGAACGTTTATGTACACTATTTACACACTAAAGGTAGCGTAATACTATATGTTGATGGCAGCATCATGGAAGCTTGATGGCAGCTTCTGAGAGCTGTATCAGAGCGTCTCTGTGCTCGCGTTTTAAGCCCTGGTCTTCCTAGAATTCTCTGCAGGAGAAAACAATGGACAGTTTGCAATAATCTGCAAGGCAGCTTTTCTGTAAGGTTAGTTTCTCAAAACTCTCGTTCACAGACTGCTTTTCTCGCTCATTTCATTTTTGCCATTCCCCTTCTTGAGATCTTGTTGTACTCGCGTGCCTTCGTTAGAATTTGGAGAGGTGACATTTTGTTGTACTCGCGGGCTCAAAATGAGAAAGAAAAGCAGTCTGTGAACGAGAGTTTTTGGTTGAAAAACAAACCTTACAGGAAAGCCACCGTGCAGATCACTGTAAACTGACAGACTACATGTCCATTCAGTTAAGGGCAGTCCAAAGGAATAGACCTCTCCATTTTTGTAAACAGTGTGACGTCACTGCGGGCACCCCGCCCCTACACCCTCTCTCGAAACAGGTGCGGGTTGGCAAGAAAGTTGCTCCGGTGGCATCTTTGGGCATAGCGGAGCTGCTTGTCTGCATTCTTTCGACAGAAATTTATACATTGCTATGTTCTAAAGTTACAGCTTTTGAAAGAAGGGGGTCACTGAAGGGTTACTGCCCATAGTGTGGAAATTTGCTCATCGCAGTTGGATGGACGGAGAAACTGTTTAGAGTACTGAGAGACGCGACTAACATGCAGTGGGCTTCAACCACGTAGATGATAGCCATAAAAAAAAATCTGATCTTTTTTGAAAGCGAACCTTTTGAATGTACACGATTACTGGCTCTTTGAGAAATATTTGCATGACATGGCTGTAAACTTACTCTATTTCCATCGTGGCATGTGCAATACGAGGTACAGCATTGGCGGCAGCGTGGTTTTGAGTTGCTGTGCGCAAAGTCACGGATAAGATTCTCACTCATTGCCCAAAAGTCTCATCGGAGATGAATGAAAAAAACACCACTTCTTTCCGTTGGTTAGACAGAGGTTAACATATCCGCGTGAAAATCAAAGTGAAGTTCTGCCGCTGCGTTTCTCAATAACCTAGTAAAAATTCATGTTTTATAAAACCCGACATCTTGATATTATATATAATATTATCTGGCACAGTTATCTTGCTGCATTTGACACCTATAACGTGTTTTCGTACCTATTGCTCCTTTAGGCCTGATACACAAACTTCTAACGCGGATTTTCACTTCATAAGGATCGAGTCGTAAAAGTACAAAGTAGATGAGAAACCAAAATCTTCGCTGTTTCCAGTAACACATATCAGGTATCCGATATTACGAGTTATAGCCGTGGTGAAGCATATATGCAGATTCGGCAACGCTACAACATGCTTATAGCTCATGCGTAGTCGTATATATCACCAGGAGATCATGTACTTTTATTTTTCTGCAAGCCACGCATACGTTGAGATGTACCCACTCGCGGATAATCGCGTCAAATGCACTTTTACCTTGACTAAAATGTCATATCGTAAAATTATATCGACAATCTGATACTGAAACCGGCCCACAACGAATACCAGTGTTTTCGCAAACAGGACGCATCGCATTATTCACACTGCACACACCATGCACAATATTCCCAATTTTACCGTCTGTAAAGATGAACCAATATTGCCGATGCCTTTTAACGCACACTACACGCCACCGTCAACACTGCACATTTTCAAAGAAAATGCCGCTGTTCCTCGCACAGACCGCCACGTGTGTTCACTTATCGTAGATAAACAGCCAGCCGGCCAGCGTAGCGAACATTTCATCACGCACTTTACCACACACCTAGATGTTCTCTGACACATGCCACAGCTAATGTTGTTACTGTGAGATGAAGATTACGCTTTCAAAAGGAATAAAAAATTGCCCCAAGCGCCGAGCGACTGCACCCACACAGGCACCGGCAGGAGTGTTTTGGCCAACCACCGCCTTGCACGTGCACCGGTGACGTCACGCGGTGACGTACCCGGTAGAGGTCTATTGTCGTCTTCATCTCCGTCCGCCGAACTGGGGGCGGGGGGGTGTAGTGGTTAGAAGAAGGCGCCTAATTTCTGCAGCCCAGCAGGGAGCGCAGGGCGCAGCGAATAAGGATAAAAGAACGAGAGAGGGAGAAAGCGAGAAAAAGTCGAATACTGCCTTCTTTTCAACCCAGGAGAGAGAGAATGCACGTTCAGTTCGCCACACGGAGAGAGAAAAACAACATAGGCCACAGTGCAATAATACGCACAACACAGCACAGTGCAATAACATTGCATCGCACGTGCAGAATAGGGTTTGCAGTGCTAGGCAGGCTAGGGCTTGAGGGAATGGAAGACTTCCAAGCACCATAGAGTGTGGGAAACATACCTGACGACGGATCCCAAGCGCGTCTCGTGGCACGTCGAACAAATCAAACAGCCTCGATTTCAAACAGCTCTTTCTAGGCCGTCGTCAGTCAGGCGTGTCCAAAGAGTTTTTGACGAGGGGAGCCAACAGCCCTAAAAAATTCGAAGTATGACTTTTGTGTTGTCCCCACTTTGGGCGCACCTCGAGAGCGTTGACCCGGAACAAATCAGGGTAGGCTTAGCTGCAATCGTCCCCCGCGTCCAAGCGGCGCCCAGCCAGGGAGGCCGATCTTAACATCTACAGACACACGCACACAAGCACGCAAATGTTAATATTTCACCTCATCGGTCATTTAGTGAAGGTCATTTCATTTCCACATCCTTAAATGAGAGTTATGAATAGTTGATATCCGAGCATTTTTTAAAGATAGATGACTGGTGTTTATCAAAGGACCTAGAATGAGTTCCGGGGAGGGAGAGATAAGAAACAGTTTTATCATTTGAAAAAAAAAAAATATTTTTCGGCTTTACAAGCCGGAACGTCAATACGACAACAAGGCACGCCATAGTAGGAGGTTTTAAGTATTCGGAACCATAGGTTGGCAAAATAAATGGAGCCTATATAGACTCTCTCAGTAAATGTGCTTTTATCTTAGGACTCGATATAGGCCCCAGCCTATAGCCGGTATTTTGGTCACATATATAAATGACCAAAACCATTTTCTCTGCAAAACATTTTCGCAATAGACTGCTTTCATGGAGTAAATCAACCCGACATTTTTCGAATACACCTGAGGTAGTCACCAAAACGCCTTGGACGTTCGGCGTGGAATGACCGATCAAACTTTACGTCGATACCTATCACTTTTCGTCTCCACTGTGTCTTTCCAAGTTCGTGTTCTTCCTTTCTTGACATTCAACTTCACAGTAATTTAACAAATCCGCATTATATTGTTCTATAGAAGAAGATAGCTAGTGGTATATGCATCTTAAATAAAACTTGGCCGTGTACTTACGCCCCATCTCACTGTTTTGTATCAATCATTTCACCATTCTCATCTCACCATATTGCCACGTGGTTTGCGACGGCAAAGAATATGGTACTTGGGTTCCTCAAGACGACACTTTTTATTTCGTGAACGTGTGCCTAGAAAAGTACAAAGTACTAGAAATTCACGCTTTACGCAGATAGCGGTAATTAGAGCATTGGTCGTCGGTACTATAATCTGCGTGAAGGTACGTCGCTATATATACCCGTGGCATCGAACATCATCAGTATTGTAGGTGTCTCAAGCTTATCAGAAGATTCTAAAATAATCTAGAATTTTCGCAGACAGCCAAGCGTGCTTTGCACAGCAAGGCAATTGATTAATATGTGGTGTTTATCGTTTCAAAACCACCATATGATTATGAGAGATGCCGAAGTGGAGGACTCCAGAAATTATGACAACCTGGGGTTCTTTAGCATGCACCCAAATCTGAACACATGGGCCTACAGCATTTTCGCCTCTATCGAAAATCCAGCCGCCACAGGCGGGATTCGATCGCGCGACCTGCAGGTTGGCAGCCGAGTACCTTAGCTACTGAACCACAAGGCGGTGTTTTGCGCTAGGCAGTGACATAAAAATACAAGCGAAGTGGCAGTACAATAACGTTGCGATAAAATTTCAGCAGATGCGACATGCTCCACTATGGATGCTATTTTCATACAGAACCGTCAGCGGGTAGCCACGCGTTGCTAGGTGGATCGACGTCTTTGGGTATTTCGAGTAGGCTAAGTTTCTACCTGAAACATACGGCGTGACGACAGCACTCACGTTGACTGTAAATTTTAGCGAAACGAAGTGCACGCTTCTGTTGAATGATACGCATATTATGAAGAAGCTGTTGTGTATTCCTCAAAGGTCGAGATCATCAATGGTCGAGCAAACCTTCTCTATCACGTGCTAGATGAAAGGAATATATCTATGTAATTTGTACAGCCAGCCTATAGACCGCAACCACAACTGACGGTGTGGGCCGACATCACTCCTGTAAGTCTATATATTTAGAGTTGTATCCGTTACAGTAAAAAGTAACTAAATACGTTACTCGTTACTCTAATAAAAGAAAGGGAAGTTTTCACGGCTTCACGTTATATATATATATATATATATACATAACAAAGGTAACGCATTACCATTACCGTAACAAAAAAAAACGTAACGAATGTTACCTCTGCTGTAGCTCCGTAATCATCAGTTTTAATCAATGTGTCTTTGCCGCAGAAACCCACAATGAGAATTTTTAAATTTTAAATTTATGTTTCACACATACTAACCCAAGCAAGGATTATACTCAAGATTCAATTAACGAGAATTATTTGTACAAATGTGCTGAACCTTAGCAATGTTATATAGAGGCTTAATGACGCCTGCCCATGTGATGGCTTCTGGCTCTGCAGTGACACAGGGCGAAACCATTTTTTTCCCCTTGGAGCATTATACGCAAAGTGAGGTTCAATAATCTACGGTATTAACAAAGAAGCTATCATCGAACTCTCAAGAAATTTGCAACAATCGGCCTTTTCTTGATCCTTCAGCACCTTCAATAAAGCATGTCGAAATCGGTACTGTTGGTCCTAGCAACCGAAATGGCCCACCGTGCGCCAGTAGGCAATCATGGAGGCCTACGGAGGCCTACATTGGTGCCTTTTTATTGGCGAGGGGGGTATTGGGAGATGTCGTGGGGAGGAGGGGGGGGCACTTGCAAGTTTGTGACACCAGATGTGGCTTGCGGACGCGTAAGCCTAGAAAAATCACGAAGGGGGACAAACATCTTGCTATAGCAGCCATTTTGTTTTAATATTTTGCAGGTTTTATTTTTGTTTATAAAACAATTAAAATCATGCCGAGAAATCAAATTGACAAACGAACGTAGGTTCCCAGCACTCGTAATTGTATTCTTCTGTTGAGTCTTTTCCGGGACCAGTCGAGAGTGGCAGTTGCGATTTTAATTGTCTCATACACCTGATGGGTATTGAGCACGTGTACACGTTACAAAAAGCATTAAAAGTTGAATGTTTTATACATACTTATCAAGCATTCTTATTTGTGACGTTTTTAAGAGAAATTTTAATGGGGCCCACCTGCAAGGGGTGTTCCCCTCCCCTGACCCAGCACAAAGGGGTCGGGAGTCAACGTTCTCTGCAGGCGTAGTCAACGGCCCTCAAGGTCGTGACCAGTGTGGACTGTGTATCTGAGCAAATATTGCATTTGCTCTCATCTGTACATATGGCCATCGACAGGTTTTTGTCTTCTTGGGGGTAAGCAAATCCTTCTTTCAACTTGCATCATGGCTGAGGGAGGGGGTCGTGTTGGTGTCGCTAGAGTGGGTAGCAAGTGTTTGGTGCGGCTTGAGGGATCAAGTGCCCCTTTTGCACCACCCGCCTCGCCCACG
>WOVY01002686.1:0-94945 GCA_013436015.1 Rhipicephalus annulatus | reverse complement strand
GCTGCGTGGCGAGGCGCCACTATCGACGAGGCGAGGCGCGAGAGACAGTGATTCTTTATTCGCTTGATAACAAAAAGGAAAGAAAAGAAAAGAAGAATGGTGGAGGACAAGGTAGGGAAACGGAGGAGGAGTGCACGATAACTGTCTCAATGAGGACACCTTGACCGAAACGCTCGTGGAAGATGAGGATAAAAGAGAATGAGATATAATTGAAAAATAAGGCGAGGTGCCACACTCGACGAGAGTGGCGCCTCGCCGGAAAATGGGAGAAGAGTGCTCGAAAGCTGTCTTATAGATAAAGACACCTCAACGAAAACACTCGTGGAGGAAGGGAAATGAAAGAGGTAGGAAGAGAGAAGAGGATAAGGAAAAAGTAGTGATTGGAGCGGAGGCAGGGGAGAGCCGTCTGGTTCACCGTCGATCGTCACAGTACGTCGCGCTGATGTAGAGAGGGCGTACATGAAACGACGTCTTGCCAAATTTGCTTGGCCAGGCGATCATGTCATGAACAGCATCAGCGCTTGCAACGCTGCCTGCGATCCAGCGCAGCCGTGATACGCGTTTTGGCTGAGGAGGAGGAGGGGGAGAGAGAAAGACGCAACTTCTGCAGCCGTGGTTGGGAGTACGGCTGAGTGCCTGTAGAGGGTAACAAATAAGCGAAGAGGAGATAAGATTATTTTTTTATTTTTATTTTATTTATTCAATACTGCCAGCCACCCTTTGGCAGCCAGGGCAGGAGTGGTACAGTGCAGAGTTTGAACACAAAGTTTACACGCGACCAGTAACACGGTCCGCGGTACACAGAGAAGCAATAATGCAGTAAGCTTACAGATTGTCACGACACACAAGCGTACGCAATCAGTAACACGGCCCACGATTCGCAAGCAGTAATTCTCGTTACAAATAGCTACATGAATATACAATAAAACCGGCAATGCTATATAGTCTAATGCAAAACACACAAAGTACACTACGCGCATTGACCAGGAAGCGTAAAAAAATGAGCGTATTGTTACCCCGTAGCTTAACATATATCGCCCAATAAAGAGCAACGATACGACTCAGAAATACATAGAAAATACTTGCAAAGCATTAAAATACTTAGGCGAACTTTCGAATAAAACATAAAAGGCGAAGGGAAGATCAGCTTCCCTGTTTCGACTGCTTACACGGAGTGAAGCTGGTTGCTTTTAGGGGCGAAGCTCCTTATGGCGTGGCTTGGGCGTCCTTCGTATGTAACCACCAGTGGCACATACCCGAAATAGGTATAACACGACCTCCAAGGTGGTGCCAGTGAGAGATTTCTTCTGTGCCTTGTTTAACAATAAAAAATAGTGCTCAATGTACATGCCAATGGCTGCTAATGGGGAATGAGATACATGAGCATTCGGCTTTTAGTCAACGCGCACGCTGCGATCCCCATTAGCAGCCATTGGCATGTACATTGAGCACTATCGGACAAGAAAGGGATGCTACATTATACTCGCTGGGTGTAACCTCCTTAGCTTTAGAAAGGTTTAGCGAGCGTTGAGCCGCAGTGCCATGAATACAATGAACTTGTATATACCATGAATGAACTCAAGGTGGTTAAAAATGAGAAGTAGATACGAAGCGCAAGCCGTAAGAAAGTAAAAGCCGAATTCTCCTGTCTCTCATTTCTCATTAGCAGCCATTGGCATGTAAATTGAGCCCTATCTGACAGGGAAAGGTTGCTACGTTATACTCGCTGGGCGTAACCTCCTTGGTTTTCGAAAGGTTTAGCGAGCATTTGGTCGCAGTGCCATGAATACAGTGAACTAGAATATACCATGAACTCGAGGTGGTTAAAGGTGGGAAGTGGACCCAAAGCGCAGGCCGTAAGAAAGTGTGCGTGTGCCACCTCTCGTTTAGTCCTTGGAATGTCCGCTGGATGGCAGTGCTTCTATATGGGGAATATATGATAAAAAGATGCGAGATGGTGGGACTTGGAGTGTTGAATAGATGAACGAACGGACACAGAAACAGATGCATGGATGGACGCATGGACGGTCACACAGACGGACGCATGGACGGACGAATGCTTCGCCCCACTCTCCATCATTCACTCCGTGGATATGCTGCCATTTTTTTTCATGATTCGATAGACGAACTGCCAGCAAGTTTGGCAAACGAACAAGTTCCCTATGGGTACCTATAGTGCTGCCTAAAGACTATCAATGGCCAATACTGCGTTACGTATCTTGTTCGTCACGTTGTAGTGCTGGCTAAAGTTGCTGTACATAAGGTCGGCGAACTCACTCATGAGTTTACTCAGACTCAAATTGAGCTGTGAGTCTGAGCGAGTCCGGTTGAGCAATACTTTGACGAGTATGAGTCCGAGTGAGTTCTTAAAGGGGCCCTGCAACACTGTTTGAGCATGGTCAGAAAACGCAGCCAATCGGTAGTAGAGGCTCCCGACAACACGCGAGCCAAATATTATAGCACAGCACGCGGCCTGGAATTCACAATAAATTATTAAAGTCAGCTAAAAATTGCTTGCTCTTCTCTCGACAAATTACGTTATATGCCCAAAAATCACACGTCAACGACCCATCTATCAGCCATCGGCTGATTTGAACATAGCACGCTCGCTCGTTACTGAGATCGCCGAGGGAGGCCGCTACTTGTCCACACGTGCGCTCGCGATCACACTGATAAAGCCGCGTATTCGAGGAAAAAGAAAAAAAAAGTGCTCAAGGTCGCGAAGCGCGCGTGACGCTTTCCTGTGGCCCTGCCATCCCTCCCTGCTTAGCTTCCAGCGCTTTCGTTGTGACGAGAGAAAAGAGAATGCAATTGCAGCATGCGACAAACCTTTGTAACTCCTCTCGCGCTCGACGAGTTCTTAAATTTTTTTGCAGCGTTGAACTCGTGAGGCAATAAGCTCTTTCAGTGAATTCACACCGTGGTTGCTTGAAACAGTGTTTCAAGGCCCCCTTAAGGCAATGTATATTTTATGATGGAATTATATTTCATGATAGAGTCTGAGCGAGTACCACATTTTTACCGGCCATATAAGCTTGGAACGTACGCACTCAGGATGGCCTGGCTAGCCACTTTTTTATTAACGTAGTAAGTGCATTCGTATACGTATACATGACACGATCCTGCCACTTGCAGACGAGAGTTGCTCGACCCCGCAGGAATCCTGCCAATGAACGCTGATAGACACGTCAGCGCACCGGAGCGCTCATTTCTGCCCTATGTTAAACTGACGTCTGCGACTGAACGACGTGTACATCTGACGATAAACTACCTTTTAAGCATCACAGTGCAGCCGACTAGCATGGTAAGCCCGCCTCACGCACAGACTAATAACTAGATTTACATGAAGGCATCGACCCGCCCATTAACGCTTCGCTCAAAGGCAAACAATAGCAAACTGCATGGCAGTTCGTGTGACTACTTCATGACTTCACATAACGTAACATTTATGCCTTAAATATTGTCATGTTATTACACACACACACACACACACACACACACACACACACACACACATATATATATATATATATATATATATATATATATATATATATATATATATATATATATATATATATATATATATATATATATATATATATATTGTAGTGAACGAGAGAGATTCGGGCAAGCTGTTCTAATCTGTCCCTTTTCGCCCTTTTCTCTCTGATAGTCCCAGAGCTGCTATTCACAACAATACAGAGTGTTTCCAGATATGCGTCCACTATTATTCAGAAATTACAGAAAGGCTTTATCTGCGTGCTACCTGCGGTGTTCCCTCTACTGCATCGAAGGCATTTTGAGCTGCGTACAAACAATAATTACGATATAACTTTCAAAAATAAAACAATCGATTTTTTCACCTGTGGAAATAAGTGGTCGAGTCAAATGGGCAAATTCATGTCTTTTCTGCGAAGAGTTCATAGCCACTTAGAAATTTCAGAAAAGCCGCCACTGGTAATGACTGCGGGGCGACAGGATCTGGCTTATTCAGGAGGCGAAACCGACGCACCAAACAGCTCATCTTTCATTGACTTCGACAGCGTTCTCAATGACGACACCGTTTCTGTCGCCGTTATCAACCGTCAATCTAGATACTTCGTTTTGTGGCAACGCTCTTCTGCCGCATGATGGCTTATCGACGCTCGCCAATCCTCCTCCCCCGATGCTAGGGGCAGAGGAGGACCCTCTCCTTTCCCGACTGTTGCATGGAGTACAAAACTGACGCCACAGCTTCGGCACTGCATTTTTGGGGGGTCACGCATGTTGATGATTGATACGTGGGGTCTAACGTCCCAAAATCACCATATGATTATGAGACGCCGTAGTGGAGGGCTCCGGAAAATTCGACCACCTGGAGTTCTAACGTGCACCCAAATTTGAAAGCCTACAGCATTTTCGCCTCCATCGAAAATGCACCCGTCGCTGAGTCACGCGTGTTAACAACCCAGGGGGGCTTATGGCGGCACCCAGGGAGTCTTCGTTGACAAGGTGTTATAGCGAACAAAATGAAGTGCGCTTTTATGCACTAAGGATTGCACAGACTGAAGTTTCAAATATCAATGTCTTCTAAAAAAGAACCTTTAAAGTATGTTACAAAAACTCACCCTAAGCAGACGTCATGTCGGGAGAGGAATCTCTTCACTACGAGCAATAAAGTGTTTTAGAACAGCAAAGGAACAAACAGGCAGTACACAATGGGAATCGCGCAGTGGGTCGTCGACTGCTCCAACCCATTACAAACCTTCAGGCATAATTCATCGTCGTCAGCAACAGCATAAAAGAACTGCACAAAATTGCTTGCAAAAGTGTATGGGGTACCATGCTTCTGCAAAGAATGACGAAGGATGACATAGTGAATCAATTCAAGGCCGATCCCCCAGAGTGGGTATGAGCCATTTTGGGGCACCATCATCATCATCACAAATGCTTCCCTACCACACAAAAAATCGTGACAATTTATGGCAATGCGGGTACCCTAAAAATTGCCTTGTAGCAGTTACCCAATATGTGTTTTAAAATGCTCTATTGAAAGGTCGCTCTTCTAGATTTCGCTGTGACTGTGCCGGGGCGTTCCGCGCAGGCGAGTCGATATTTGCCACGCTTGCGTCACGTAGCGCGTGATAACATTCAGCGTCATCAAGACATTGGGGGGTATCGATGTTCTTATACCAAGGAACGGCGACTCAAGGGCTGCATACAACTTCGCTTCGCGTTCACGCCCAGAACGCCGACAGCATTGATTGCTTCGCCTTCGCGGTGAAATCTTAATACTTCATCTCTGCTGACTTCAAGTCGAAATGCACCGAGATCCCGACGCAGAGTGACATCGCTGCAGCGCTGTCCATGGAGCCAAAGGAGAGAAGGCTCACTTAGTTTTAGTAAACCCCAAAGACCTCCGAGCGGGATCTGGTACAACTATAGTCAATATAGCTGTCTATTCAAATAGCCTTACTTGTAACCTATGAAATAAAAATTATCACAACAAAGAAATCAAGCTTACTTTGCAACCTTTAGTGTGATGGCCTGATATATAAAATAAACAGAAATCCTTATTCAAAGGCAGATAATATAGCTGGCGTACCAAAATCACTCGCTCGCTAATCTCCTTAGAGGAGAACATAAATACAGGAATGGGAGGCAAAAAAGTAAATATAAACAAATTATTAAAATAGATACATCATAATAGACCATTTCACTGTTTACAAACAAAGCCCCTTGATGACATACGATTTCACCCGCCCCCCCCCCCCCCCCGACGTGCCAGAATAGCATCGGTGGGCAAGAAGAGCTTTGGGAAATAGCCCGCTGATTTTCTATACTTTCTTTCCTGTTTGGCAAAATTTACTGAAATCAATGTTCTTTTCAGCTACATAAAAATTATAGGAGGTTCTTCTGACCTTTACGCGCGTTCCTCTCATCTTAAAAGCTGAAAATATGTATTTCTTTCATTTAAAAAGATCCTAACGTTAAAAAGATCCTGGACGTTAGGAGCTGGTAAACGAGGTGACCTGAAGTTTTCTAAGGTACAACGCTTAGGACCTTGAAACCATCTATGCATAATGTGCGCCGCTCGAACTATAGCGGCGCAAGGTTGTAAACAAAAGCGGAGTTAGCGTTCTATAACTAGATTCTCCTATAAGCTCATGATAGTTATGTTAAACTTTTGCTAAAGTGGCCAAGTTTCCTAAGCAAGTGCGCAGGGTTTGCGTCCCATGATATTTCATGACTTTCGCCCTTGGGCATAATGAACTTAGCGCTATTTTACACCTAGCATATCTGCGCGATTATTATAAGAAAACGAAGAAAAGCACAGCTGTGGGCGATAAAACTGCACATAAGAATGTTAATAACATGGCCTCAGAAATGGCGGGCCTTGTTTCTCTCCGGCTATCCCAATCGCATGGAAAGAGCGTGTTCCCATCGGTGGGCGTGGTCCGCTCTTCTCTCCGCACCGCGGCGCTCCTACAGAGGATCGAAAAGGTTGGCGCGCTGTCGGCGTAGCTTGCATGTGGCAAAAAAAAAAAGAAAAGCTTTGCGCTTTTATATAACCTCGCGCTCATTTGTAAATGTCGGATCATGGTGCACGAGAGGTAAAGTCAATGCTTGGGCGTATATATTCTCAAATCAACGTTTTTTGTTACAAATTTGCGCTGCCCATATTACAGCACTCATAGTTGCAATGTCCCTGCAAGAGATCGGTGTGTGCTGGTAATTTACTGTACTAAAACTGGTGAAGAAGAAGAAGAAATGACGGCCCGATCCGCAAGCGAAGTAAGAAGAGTGCCGCTTATATGCTCACGGGTTAAACTCGAATAAATGGGTTCCTTGATTGATATGTGGGGTTTAACGTCCCAAAACCACCATATGATTATGAGAGACACCGTAGTGGAGGACACCGGAAATTTCGACCACCTGGAGTTCTTTAACGTGCACCCAAATCTGAGCACACGGGCCTACAACATTTCCGCCTCCATCGGAAATGCAGCCGCTGCAGCCGGGATTCGAACCCGCGACCTGTGGGGTCAGCAGCCGAGTAGCTTAGCCACTAGACCACCACGGCGGGGCGAATGGGTTCCTTTTACTTTCTTTTCATGAAACTATAGCGCTGCTTTTCATTGTATAACGCCGTTTCAAGAATTCTTGCAAACACGCCGGTGTAATCACAGATGGCACGAAAGCCGTGCTCGCATAGCGCACAACGGTTCGCACTCGCCCGCGACGATTCCCCAGTTTCTCTTTCCAGCTACTTCCCGTCGCACCGTAGAAACAGGAGACAGGGAGGAGGCGTGCAGGCAGGCGGTCGCCATAAGGCTATAGACTACATCTATAGACTGAACGTCGCCGGTTCTGTGACGACCACGGGCTGCTTACAGGCGCATTTTGGTCCCTTACGGTCGCCCAATCGCACTGGGAGTTTTACGCTGTTCAATGGATACGTTGGGCGATCGAACATCTAATCATCTAAAGAACACAACACGCGTTCAGAGTATGGCGTACGAGGATTGATGTCCTATGCTACTGAATGTATTTTAGTGGTACAGATGTAGCCATCAAATGTATTTCTGTCGGCTTTGTCTCACTCGTTATTATAATATTTCAGTGAGTACCCTCTGTATAATCTTGCCCTTTCACAATGTATGTGCCCTTCCTGCAATAATCCCTATTGGGATTGGCAGTATATGTAAACAAATAAATAAATAAATAAATAAAAACACTGCACGTTACATTGATGTGACGCTTTGTACTTTTTCTTTCTTCAGTATATTCTACCTCGATGAATACTTGGTTTTCTTCAGAAAGACGCCATTCTGCTGCATGCATGTGCGACCCTTTCATTTGGATGCAGTCGTTAGAGTGCAGTAAATTAGCATGATACAAATATTTCAATTGTGCTATCAGAACATAATCAAAATGAAGATGACGAAAAATAAGACGATGACAAATCATGCACTTTCACTGCGAAAGACGTGGGCAGTAAATGTAGGTCGGCTAATCGAGGCTTTCTGTAATAGTGCGGCAAAATTACTTGTTTTACTTCATCGTCATGACCAGACAACTCGGTCATATTGAGCGTAACTGTAATTCGGTTGACCACCTCGTAAATATCCATACGCAAAAAAATAGTAAAACAATGTGCCACGAAAGGAGAGAAATACGATTCAACAACGATAGTTAGCCCAGTTTTCACCCATACAAGTCTCCAGAAAGGAGCGGTGCTAGAATGCATCGATATTTCTCAAATCGGGGTATTAGCCCCGAGAGAAAACGGACCGTAATGAAAAAAGTGATACTGCTACAGATGAATTCATACCTCCCACAAAGACCTATATCAAGAAAATTCAGCCGTTGCAATGCGTTTCTTCGTAAGTTGGACCAAAATGAATTCAGCAACAAGAAATAAACACTCGTCTTCAGCGCAGCCAAACACAATTTGGCGGTGACTCTTCCTCGTATGCAAAAAAAAAAAAAACATGTGCACGCTGCAGTTGCGTGCGCTCAGCTGTTTGCCGCCTTCTCCGCCGCCGCCGGAATCCACAGTGGATGCGCCCTCTCGCGGTAGCCGGGCGCACTAGGCGATACCGCGAAAGGGCGCAGTAACCGGGCGCGCAAGGCGATACGGGTTAATCTTGCTGGGCAGCGCGGTGATTGGAACGGCCGGAGAGAAACACACCGCGCGCCCGCCATCTCGGAGGCCATCCAAATGCCAAAACACTTTAAATGCATAAATCTTTGGAATAAAGGAGGGGGGCGATCAACACGATCTACTGAGAGAAAAAAATTGGGATACCCTTGAGCTTTGCTGTTATGATTGTGATAATCATTTAGAGTGCATGCAGTCGCCTGTGGCAACCACGGAACAATGCGAAAATACGGGATTATTCATTCGCGTATTAACTAAAACTCAATAATTAACTCATACACACTTAAAAACACGAAGAGAGCAGAGTGGGTCAGAGAAGAAGCCGGGGTTAAAGATATCATAGTTGAAATCAAGAAGAAATGGACATGGGCCCGGCACGTAGCGTGTAGGCAGGATAATCGTTGGTCATTAAGGTTAACTGACTGGATTCCCAAGGAAGGCAAGCGTGTGGGGTGGGGGGCGGAAAGTTAGGTGGGCAGATGAGATTAGGAAGTTCGCGGGTATAAAGTGGCAGCAGCAAGTACAGGACTGAATTGGACCGAATTTACTGGCGGAACACGGAATAGGCCTCTTTCCTGCAGTGGGCGTAATCAGGCTGATGTCGATGATGATTATGGTGGTGATGATGATGATATACTAAAGTTCTACAGGCCAATCAAGAAAAATCGCGAGCACGCCGTTATACAACCAAATCCACTTATAACAAGCTAAAAAGGCAATTAGTTACATATATATCGTACAATTATGTACAAAACATTAAAAGATCTTATCGTAATCTCAGTACGAATTTCGTCGTGCAAGTTGGCTTGATGGCACTGCTTTACAATAATGCAAGAAAGGCGGCTTCACAGCAATACACTGTTTCTTTTTTCTTGTGGTTTGTAGTTGAGGGTGCTGCTATATGCAGCAGCGCATAATTAATTTTGTCCACATAGTATTTAATTAGCCCGCACCTGAATTCAAGTCTGACCACGCGAACATCTCTGCATGGCACCTCCTTCTATTTCTATATAAGTGGGCGCCACCCGGGAGTCGAACCCACGACATCAAACTCAGTGACAGAACACCACGAGCCTGTGACCGCAGCCAGTGCAGTGTAACAATGCTAGTACATAGCTTGAGCGCGGAGCTTTGAAATATGCTCCTTCAAGCATGACGCAGATAAGCGATATAATAAACAGTCTCACTTGGTCGATAGGCGTTTACAAACCAAACCCTTCAAACAAGCGACAATGGCTAAGAGCGAAGACAGCTACAAACGAAGGCGAAAAAAGCCACGTACATCTCAGAAGTGAATGTTGATTATGGGGCGAAGAAGTGCATGGGCATCGGATCACAAATTCTTCGTTAAACTCTACAAAAATTGAATATTACTGATATTGAACGTCTGGAGAAACGTCTGCTTGAGTGCAGACGACAACTCGGGCGATATCCGAGCCGTTCGCTGAGTCGCCATCTTGTTTAGACAGCAAAGTAGCCTGCATCGTATTTGCCTACGATGTGGTCTTCTTGAAGCGGTAATTTTGCCGGCTACGTGAGAATCGGAATCAGACTTAAGTTGGCCGCCGTCCACTTAGCTGTCTATTAAGCCGTCTACGGTGAGTATTGAACACGCCCAGGATTTAGCAAGAACGCAAAGCACATCACGCAAATAATAAGTAGTACGAAAGAGCTGTATGCAATCGATGCGTAAACAAACCAAGCTCATACGAAAACAAGTACAGCTTGGTAGTAACGCCCTTAAAAAGCAAAAATTCGAGCCCCCCCCCCCCCCCCCCACACACACACACAAACGCCCACACACTGCGTTTTCACGTCCGCTACTTTTCTTTCGATAATGCCGTGGCAATTGTGAAGCTTCGAACATCCCGCCACCATTCCGTGTGGCCGCCAGCCGTGCCCGTACCAACAGCAGTTCCTTGTGTCATACTCGCACAACACGCCTTTAGACGCACTCAGGTGCCGTTCAGAAATCGTGATTTGTTCACGCAAAGTATTCGCGCTTGCCAATGTCGGTTAAGTGAAGAAAGGCATTCGACTTACCGCGTAAACAAACAGCACGTGAAACCAGCCACTGAGACGCCACAGAACACAACACCCACGCCCCCACACCATGAAAACGAAAGTGGAAGTGACGTAAAAATGCAGCGATTGCGATGGCACTACTGTAAGTGGACAGAGAAGCAGACGGAAAGCTGCGACAGCATGACAGCGGCAATAACGAGCTTTATATAGCAATATGACCAAAAAAAGGCATGCGAAAATGCAGAAATGAATGCACAAAAATGTTACTGGACTTACTATACTATCTTATTTTTTCTAAAACCATGCTCGTATTCCATGGGGCCACGCATATGTACTGCAATCATATTGATATCACTCACGAACTTGTTGATTCCCAAGTTATATTATAAAAATATAACTACAGTTCATTATTAGCGAACAAAATTGGACGCATGTTTACAACTTCATGCCCACATCACTGAGTCACATTGCTCGACAACCACTCAGTCCCTAAAGGCGCGTATAAAAGCGCGCCACTCAGTCTTTAAACAAAGTTGCTAATAAAATAACTTGCAATGAGGTCACTAAAAATACCTTTTTAAATGCTTTAAAGGTCGTAGAGGCGCATACGGTATAATAAAAGGCCTCCGATCGAGCCCGCCTACACCAGTTCACTAATCGTTCGCTTGATGTCACTGCAGTCGATTGCGCGCCAAGAACGAATGATGCGCGAAGTAGACAACACGCTCATTGCCAGCCGGTGTCACAATCACTGCCTGGGCCGACCCATATACGAAGCGTACTACATAAATAAACTGTGGCTGCACGACCTAAAATGGCCTGGACATAAAATGGAGATCATGTAGGAGCAGGCTGACGGAGAGTTGAGCCACGCGCATTGGATTTCATCGCCGCACCACGTCATCGGATATCGCTTTACCAAAGCAAACAGAAACACGTACCGCGTTTTAGCGACCATTGCGTGCAGCGCGAATACATGAAGCTCGTAGTTCCACGGCCCCGCCGCGGTGGCCTAGCGGCTAAGGTACTCGGCTGCTGAGCCGCAGGTCGCGGGATCGATTCCCGGCTGCGGCGGCTGCATTTCCGATAGAGGCGGAAATGTTGTAGGCCCGTGTGCTTAGATTTGGGCGCACGTTAAAGAACCCCAGGTGTTCGAAATTTCCGGAGCCCTCCACTACGGCGTCTCTCCCAATCATATGGTGGTTTTGGGATGTTAAACGCCACATATCAATCAATCGATCAATCAATCAATCGTAGCTCCATATGTGCGCCGATGATTAGCCTATCCGCCCCCTACTCCGTCAGAAATGGCTCGATGGAAAAGGGGTAAGAGGCACAAGACAGTTGCCTAGACAGAAAATTTCCCTGGGTGGGAGGGTGGCAGTGGCGTTGTCAGGGGGTGGCACACCACGCTCCTGACCCCACTCCCCCCTATCCCGAATATTTTCTCCTCGTGACATCCACAGCGAAAAATGACCATCTCAAATGGATGCCCCCTCCCCCTCACAAAAAGAAAATGTGCCTACGCTCCCGGACGGTTTGTCAATCATGTATTTCCATGAGCGTCTGGAGTGGGTTACAAGAGGGGGAAAGCTGCCCCCTCCGTTGCAATTTCAGGTTATATTTTTCAAAGCAGTAGCAATAAGCTACATAGCTTAATTAGCGCATACATTCCTTGGCCCTCACGATCACCATTCAATTTCGATCCCCTATTGCACACTAACGGAAAATGCTTTTTTTTATTTCTTCAAATAAAGTAGTACCTCCATCCATTTAATTGATTGATATGTGTGGTTTAACGTCCCAAAACCACCATATATTTATGAGAGACGCCGTAGTGGAGGGCTCCGGGAAAGTACCTCCATCCAGCGGCTGTGGTAGTACATGTGGCTGGCGGAGAGCAAAAGAAACCGAACGCGTTACAAGGTTGTAGTTCATGGCATATGAGAGATTATGGGACAAAAAAATAATAATAAAGCGCGCGTTAGATTAGAAGCAACAGGACATACAAGCGACAATTATTGCCATTACACAATAGTTACAGAAGTTGAAAAGAGCAAAAAACCGAAATACAGTGATGCTTCTTAAGCAAAGTACCACACTAGATGACTGTTCAGCAACGTGCTTACAAATGAATGCGTATGAAAGAACACCAGACTTGCAATTCATTTGTATACAAATATGCCGTAGCAGTTTCTTTAATTTCTATTTTGTTTTTATGAGAAATGAAAAGTGCTGGGGGAGGGGGGGTGTAGCACATTGGAATACGTTGGAACATTATGGGATCGTGCCCTTGTTCCATACCTTGTTAAACATCATGGCCTATAGTAATATCTAGCCTGTCATGTCACGTCAGCGAAAGAGAACAAAGAATTTCCGCGAAGCCCAATGCGAGGGGCACCTTACGAGCGACACGATACGGCGGGGCACGATAGGACGACGTCAGACTCTTCTGAGCCCACTGTACAGGATAAAGACGCGCGAGAAAAGAAATGATATTACGCCGACATACGACACCGGGCTGCATGCGTCGTGGACGACGGAAACGCCGCGTGACAGGACGCAGGGGTTCTCACAGCAGGACGACGGGCGCGGCATTCCTTTCGCGACCAACCACCGCGGATGAAGAGCGCGCCCAACAAAGAGGACCGATTGAGCCACGCAAAAAGACGCCCTCTCTTCTCTCTCTCTCTGTCGGTGTCGCGTATACTACACTTGCGTCGCGTTGCACTGGCGAGCTGCGACGATCCCGAGGGAAGGCCGAGAAAAGCACGTCTCTATACGGGCGGCTGGGTCAATGCGGCACTCGCTGACGGCCTATAGATTTAAGGGCCAAACCTCATATGCGCGAAAATGCACGCGACAGCGACGAGCGATGCGACGTAGATCGTCTTCGCGCGATCAGTCGCTAGCGCAGGCAAACCCATTCACGCGACGGCTTCGGCGAGCGAATTCCACTGTTGCTGGCATGAGGCCGTCCACTCGCACCAAGAAAACCGCGTAACGAGCGGTATGCAATTTAAAAATAAGATATACTGTTGTGTAATGGAACGGAAAGTGTTTATGAATGGCTTGCAGCACTTTTTTCATATGCACATGCGTTATAAACACTGCGTTATTTCTTGTTGCGCATACGTGACTCGGGCAGGGTCACGTGCACCCACGTAGTCTGTCTTTTCCGGTTGTTCGATATTGGCTGCTTGAGCCCCACACTTCCGGGCGATCAGCGACGGTTTCCAAATCTGGAGAACCGAGCGATCGCGCGAAAACGAGCACGCGACACGTCGCGCGAACGCCCTGTTTCGTCGCTCATAGCGTCGCTCGTCGCTGTCGCGTGCATTTTCGCGCTTATAAGGTTTGCTCTTAACATCATCCAAACTATATACTAAATTCCGATTATTGGTAACATGCCCCTCCCCTCTGTAATGTGAAAACCCCAAGGGTAAAATAAATAAATAAAATGATTGGGCCAGGGGGACGTTAAGTCTGTCTCGTACCTTTAGTCGGTCGCACACGTCCATTAATTGTTCGAAGTTTAGAGTTATGGTGGTGTAAGCTATTGGTGATAGTGTAAGCGGAGGAGCCCTCGTGTTGCATATCAAGACCTTTTTTTTTTTCGCCTGTACCCTCGGAAACAAGAGAATTAAGGATGGGCCACTGTGAAAAGCAGGAAATTAACGCCCCATTTCCTTTTTCTTTTTATTCCTTGCACATTTAATAACCCGATGGTTCGGGCTATAGTTTGTACTCCAGTGCGTAAGACATTAACTAGCACGAAAATGAGCGAAGTGTGAAGCGGGAGAACAACACGTGCGCTGACTCCCAACTAAATACATTTCGAAAAACACATGAGCTTCATTTCCGAGCTCGAACAAGTGGTAGTAAGAGGGGTAGGGGCACTGCGCTCAAGCTGTCTGTATATAGTTGATGGCAGGCCCTCCACGAACCATGAAACAGCTTGGGTAAGTCCAGTTGGGGTAAGTTGCCGCACTTCTACATAATTGCGCTTAGATTTCGGTCTGATATTAAGCTCATTTACACCTAAATTGTCTTTCACACACACACACACACACACACACACACACACACATGCCCCGCCGCGGTGGTCTAGTGGCTAAGGTACTCGGCTGCTGACCCGCAGGTCGCGGGTTCGAATCCCGGCTGCGGCGGCTGCATTTCTGATAGAGGCGGAAATGTTGTAGGTCCGTGAGCTCAGATTTGGGTGCACGTTAAAGAACCCCAGGTGGTCGAAATTTCCGGAGCCCTCCACTACGGCGTCTCTCATAATCATATCGTGGTTTTGGGACGTTAAACCCCACATATCAATCAATCAAACCACACGCGCGCGCGCACACACACAAACACACACGCACACACACACACATACATACATATACAAAGAATGCGACAATACATAGTACTACCGTATAGGTGTTCGCTGGTACAGCCCATGCGCAACGCAGATTCGACACAGCGCGCGGCGTTAGTAACGCAGCGGAGCTCCCACCTCTCTAATCTAACTCTGCCTTTCAGCCTCCCTTTCCTTTTCTTACTTCATTTCCGTCTTCGCGCTAAACGCCTGACACACTTTCCCCAGCCGCACGGCGTATCAGCTACCGTCGAACACAGCAGCGTGCAGTATACGTGCATTCACTGAAAAGCGTGCAGCGCTGCGGAAGCTATGGCGCATTGCTCTATGCGCATCCAGTCTCGAAAGGCGAACGCGCCAACGTGTTGTGTCAACACGTGGCGTGAACGCGTCAACACAACGTCCGTTCGCTGTCAAAGCAAGTTGTCAGAAGATTAATTAACAGTGTTACGTCATCGATAGGACCTGCGGGACCGAACAGTGTCACTGCGGTGAGCCCGAACGATCAGGCTCGGAGGACTATACCTACACGATGAGGATGTTTGCGTTTTCTTGAACTGCTGGAGAAATTACGCATGTGTGTTCATCTTTAAAAGGGCGCTATGTGAACGCAGATGCTGCAAAGAACGCGAAAAATATGACGTACCAGTGGCGTAGGCAAAAATTTTGCTGGTGGCGAGGCTGTCTTTCGTCATTGCGTTGGTGTGTAAGCTAGTGCTAATTGCTTCCGCTAGAGGCGCAGTGGTGCTTTTCGTTTCAAGAGTGCTCTCTAGATGGCGCGCCGCCGCTCAGGCGACGCTCGCTCCACTCTCGGCGCGTGCTCTAGTTTGGTAGGAGACCGCTGGGTGGCCGCGCGTATATATAGCACTCGCTTTCGGCGCGCTTCCTTTCTTTTACGTCGGACATCACACAGTGCGCGTCGATACCGCTACTGACTATGAAGCCAAGGTGGTGGCGCGGAGGGCTCGAAATGCGATGGCAGCGCGGGCTCGTCGTCAGGACCCTTCCAGAACTTTCTACTACATCCTATAATTCAAGATCCTCTGGCTTTGTACTTTACGAATCACAAAGTCATTATGCTAAAAGGAAAGCGGTCCTCCAAGCTTATGTAATACATGAATAAGCTCTTGAACAAAATGTATATACTACGTCAGTATGTAAATATCTGTATATAGTGCATTGATATCTAAATAACAAACAATCTGTATATAACGTGTATGTATAATCACGCCACAACTTTCGTGTCACTACTTTATATAATGATGATTGAGCATATGTACAGAGGACTAGCGGTGTACCGGGTTTAACCTCTGAAGCAAGCTGCTTCATCATCAGTCACTTCGTGGATATGCGGGGATTTTTTTTTCGAGGTGCACTTCTTTGACATGACCGTTTCTGGCTTTGTATGCCATGACGAAAAACAATTTTGAGGGGGGGGGGGAGGCAGGCTGCCTTATAGCTTTAATCATATGTGTGTTCAGAAAAAAATGCTTCTGTATACAGTGCGCCTCCTGCTGGGGGTATATATTAAACATTGCCCCACGTCACTCAACCTTAAAAAACAAAATATGTTTAGCAAGATTCAGCTATGTTTTGCGTATCCTAACCTTCCAAGTACAGTGAAGCTGGGGTATATCGAATTATTGCACACGTAGAACAGTTGTAAATATAGAACAGTTGTAAATAGTTTTGCTCTGCAATTGTTTAACATATGTAAAGCATTGTGTATTCTTTTAGATGCGGAAGCATCTTATACTCGCGCCTTGTAGTGCGCCGTCCGCACCGCCTTAGTTGAGCTAATTAATTACGTCTGATACAATAATCACTCGTTCTCTGCTACTGCAATATTCACGCGTTCATCAAGTATAAGGTTATTTGTTGCACTTCAAAAGCATACATGTGTCCGAGTTAAAACGGTCAAAGTTTCACATTAAATGCACCAGGAAGGTAAAGTATTGGTACGGAAACCAGTAACACAAACATGAGCTTGTACGGTAAAGTTAGCTATTTAAAACCTACGCGAGCGCCGGTGCACACTGAACCATGCCTGTGTATTCAGGCATGTGTCGGTGCACTGAACCATGCCTGTGTATTCAGGCATGTTATCGGGACGGCTTTAAGCTCTCCCATAGTAGAGTACTCTGTGCTCTAAATCGTTACCCCCCTTTTTCTAACCCCCCTGTGTCTAACTCTGTTACCAGCCACTAAACTGTTTTTGCGGGACGGCTCAGTGCTCTCCCATAGTTGAGTACGAAGTACTCAAAATCGTTCAACATATTAGATGCGGAAGCATCTTATACTCGCGCCTTGTAGTGCGCCGTCCGCGCCGTCCGCACCGCTTCTCGAACATTCGACAGCTGACGCGCGCGCATGCGCCGTCGCCCACCATCTGTGCCACGCGCGCTTCTCCTTCGAGAACATTCGACAGCTGACAGCGCATGCGCCGTCGCCATCTGTGCCGCGCGCGCGCTTCTCCTTCGAGAACATTCGACAGCTGACAGCGCATGCACCGTCGCGCTGTATATATACTCAAGGTCGGCGCTCGCTCGCTCAGTTGCCGCTCGTCCGTTGGTTCGTCGCAATAAATAAAACACCGCCCTTTCGCATACGTGCCGTACGTGTTCACTCATTTAACACCCCATTTCACAACCACGTTAACCAATTTAGCCATCGACCCAAGTAAGTCGCAATTTAACACCCGTTAACCAATTACATGCTTCCGCATCCTCCTCAGTGTTCCCCCGAGGGAAGCTGCGGGCAATTTTTTTTATCTTGTTCTAGTTCGTTCATGTGATTGCTGATTCCTGTCTCCTGTGTAAACTTATTTGCTTTTATTCCTTTATTTATTTATTTACTTATCCTGTTGAACATTGTACTTTATCTTGTTACTTGTCCCCCCTTATGTAATGCCTTCGGGCCTTTAAGGGCGAAATAAATGAAATGAAATGAAGTATACTAGATGTGTAAAGTATTTCATATATCGAATTGCCTGTATATAAAACTTTTTTTCTCATACCCCTCAGATTAGATGTCCCGCGTTTGATTGTGCTGCTCATATTTAGCTACATTCATGGGCATCGGCAAGGGTGTGCAATAGGTACATGCAAACATTTGCCCTCCCCAAGCGACTACAGCACTTGCTCCTCACCCAAGGTAAACCAGCGCTCTCCCCCTCTGCTAGCTGCGATGCGGCACGATTGTGCACACCCACGACAAAATCCTGCTCATCATCATCAAGCCCCTGCTGGGGTATCACATAAGGGGGGAGCCCACATAAGAGAAAAGGAAAGTTCAAGCAGACATTAATTAAGGAAGTACAATAAAGCTAACACTTAAAAAGAACCGAAATTCGAGGCAATCAAAATACACATGAAGAATAATGCGCTCAGAAAGGAGAAAAACAACGAGAAAAATACTGCTGACGCCCATGGCTACACTAAAGATTATAATGTAAGCAGAACATCATTTCTCTCCAGCGTACTACTAAATCGCGTTCTCTTGAAAAACAAAAACAGGTTAAGTTATTCTTTTTTCTGTTAATTTACATTATTCCGCTTCCGTTCTCTCGTGGGTTCCTTCACTTTTCGCTTATCTATACGTCTCTGTCGGCGGGATGTCCTGAGGTGGTGTAGCTATGCTCGCCTTTTCACGAGCAGCTAAAACAGAAAACAAAAAAGCGAGGAAAAAAATAAAGTGCAGCGACTATGTAGAGCAGCGGGAAGGAAGCGGAACGGGATGCGAGTTCTCTATTGCTGCTGAAAAAAAAAAATAGAAAGAGAGAGTTGCGACAAGCGCGTTGTGTCTGGCAGTCTGCGAAAAAAAAAAAAAAGGTGTATACCGTTACACGGGCACGCTCACACACCGCAGCATGTAGATAAGCGAAGAGATAACAACGAATAGGAAAAGGAGAGGGCGAGAAAAGTCGCGTTCAGGAAAGAGTTATCTCGCAACACGCGAAGAAACGTGTGTGTGTAAAGTGAGATACGCAAGGCTGCACACCTCAGGCAAGCGCGACGATCGAATTGCCGCCAAAATGCGTCCGACTTGTAAAACTTTATTCCGTCTCGCCGCGGTTGCGTTCGGTGTTGCGAACGCCACGGTTGCGCAAAGTAGTAGGCACTTTGCGTTTGAAAGCTTTGCGCGGTTGACAGTAGCGCCCGAACACCGACTTACCCCCGTATTTACAAACGCTCCTCGACTCGACTTTCACCCTTCACTTGACAGAGTTGAGCGCTGCGCCACCGCTCGGCTGAAAATGACGCTGCGCTGCTCAAGAATCGCAGCAGACTATCGCGGATATGCAGTGACTTGTCGTGACTAGAGACGGCGCTCCCATCGGCTTTCTCAAGTGAAGGTTGAGCGTTGAGTGAAGGGACGTTCTTGAATACGGGGGTTAGAGTACGGTGAATCCTTGAAGGAAAAGGGGAGGTATGCGTGACAACGTAGTAATACGTTAATGCCGACACCTCAAGTCTCTGATACGATTAGCGCAATTAGAGGCTGAGGGCGACGAGAATAGCTAGGTCTTGAACGAAGGAACCTCGGTGTCCGAGGGCCGACAGCCGGACCCACGTTGGGCGCCAAAAGTGGGCTCAGGGCCCACTTTTGGCATGGTCGGCCGGCGGCACCCTCGGAGAGAATGCGGAGGCGACAAAAAAAAATTAATTCCACGAAGGCCGGGTCATGACTGTCGAAATCACCACCGTGACCCCCCCCCCCCCTTCCCCACTTGGAAAAAAAGGAAGAAAGAAAGGTTTCTGGCTACGCCTTTGTTTGTTATAGTATCTTCAGGACGCCGTCTTTCGCTTCAGTAACTTCAGTTACTGTCTTTCTCTTCAACGCTTGTGCGACAAGCACGTTAATATGAACAAAAGATTGCGTAAGCTGCTAATGGACAATAAAACTATAGAAGGTCCAGCAAAATTTTGCTAGATCATGGACGCCCGCGACTTCGATCCAACGGGTAAGTGCCAACAGTTAAGTGCGTTATATAAATAATGTAATATGAAAATATTAAAGCAGCTTCGCAACTATAGTGGTGCCAAGGTTGAATGTAAAGCGGAGCTGGACAGCCTTCTTTGCCTCTCTTTATTTTTTTCTCTTCCTTTATTCGGTCTTTTTTCCCTTTCCATCACTTTTTTTATCTCGTTTCTATTTCTGTTTACTTCATTCTCTACGTATTTTTTCTCTTTCTTTCATTCTTTGTAGCTTTATTTCTAGCATACTCTTACTTCCTCTTTTATTTCCGTTTTTTTCTATTCGTTTGTTTTACTTTGTGTTTGTATATTTTTCTGGCTTTTTTTCTCTCTATATACTCTTTCTCTCGCCCATCAGAGTTATTGCATCCCATGCCGGCATGGGCGTGGGCAGGGGAATGCTAAACAAGCACTTGAACCCCCCAAGCCGCACTAGTACTTGCTCCCCACCCAAGCCCCACCAGCCCTTCCCACCAAGACGCAGCACGGGTTAGCAGCCCCCACCTCCCAAGGCAAAATCCTGCCTACACCCATGCATGCCGGACAAATCGGCGCATGTGTACTGGGAGCGAAGTGGCTAAATGTAGAAAATGACGAAGTGAACGCAAGCGGACCGTTAATGAGGATTTTTGTTCGCGACTAACTGAGCTTTTACAGCTCTGCTGGTAAAAGAAAAGGATTTTCAACAATTTCGAACCTTGTCACTCTGCGCTCGCCATAAAGCAGTGCATTCGCGCATCTTAAAGCATCATGCAGTATACTGCACAGCTCATATCTGCCGAATCCGGCCGATGTGGAAAGCCCTTATACGGCGTCGATACGAGTCCACCGCTCAGGAAGGAGACGCTGAGGCGAAGTCAGATAAGATAACGAAAAACGAACACCGTTCCCTTCGAATCTACACAGCAACGAACAGGCTCGAAGGCCACCTTCGCCAGATCCTCACTGACCAGAGTGCAATCACCTTTTCGCGTCCAGCTACTCGAGCTTGTTCCTTCGTTTTCGGCCTCAAAGCGCGCTTTCCCTCAACTCTCTCGCACGAAAGCGCATGATTTTGGACTCGAAACACTTGACCACGCGCAAACGAATGCTTTCACGCGTAAAATACTCCGGTTTATCGGCATTTCTTTTCGCGGCCCCTAGAGCGCGAGTACGCGGGAGGGCCAGCGGAAGTAAAAACGGTCTAGAGATAAAGACAAAAAAAGTAAGCGAGAAGAGAGAGAAAGAGAGGCACTTTCACCCCTCGCAGGCAACCGGCGCAGCAAGTCTGTCCGTCGGTCGGACACTTGTTGCTTCGCCGCCGCTTTTTGCGCGCATGCAGCAACGGGTGACGCAAACATTCCAAACTCCGAATGAAAGACAAGCTCCCATTGGCCGAAAAAGCGCGGCCAGCCAGCAACGACTTTTACGATTGGTCGATCGGCGACGTCCACCACCGTCGCCATCTTACGGCGTGCACGCCCAGCGCTTGCAAATCTCCCCGGTCTGGCGGCGCGGTGGGCCCAGCTCGGTAGTAGCGACGGGTAAAAAAAAATATCCCTCTTCGCGCCGTCTGGCGTTGTTCTGTGCCTCGGATAGTCCGTTAAAAAACAAAAGTGACGGTATTTTGCGGCTGGCTACACACACAATGGCTGCGTTCCAGGGTCCCGCGTATGGATTAAGCCGGGAATGCATGCTAAAGGTAAGCACACCCCTGCTGCTGTACTGACTCTTCGATCGGGCGCAGGTACAAAACGGGCCGCTGAGACTGCTGTCAGACCGGTTGGTTGTACGCTATATTACAGCATCGAAGCCAAGCGCGCGCTGTCACGCTTCGTTTCGCTCGCAAATGGTCATTCACGTTGCCGAAAAAAAAAAAAAGTGCGCGCCCGTCGGCGGGACGGTACGCGTTTTCGTTAACGAGAGTCTGAGTGCTTCAAAAACGAGCCGCCCTATGAGGCAAAGACAAGGGTGCCGATCCGCCCTACCTGTGTTTGTTTTTTTCAATTTTTATCTTCTTCAGTTGGTCGCGCGAAGGTGGACGCTCGTCAGCGCTTGTTCGCGACGAATTCTTAATATTGTTTGCGGCTAGCAAGGGTAGTACGTACTACGCTTGGGTGCAGCGGTGTAAGCCTTGAAACGTTGTTAAGTGCGCGACACGGTTTCTTTTCACTCCGGAAAAACACGCGCGAAAATAAAAAAAAAAGAAAATCCCGCGCGCAACTGGCATCCAGACGTGCCGTCACAACTCGGAAGGAACGAACCACCGATGTTGAAAGTGTTGCCAAACCTGCAGTATGCTTATACGCAGGCGCATTGGCGAATGTGAAAACGCGCCCGAGATAAAACGGGATAAGGTGTTCGGATCGTGTCACGTACCATGTCGCGCAGAGTCTTCATTGAAGGACTCCGATGTCGCGATTTCCGTGCAGGCACAGGCGAAGTTCGAAATGCCGCGGGCCGTCGAGGCCCTGGACTGGATTAAAGCGGTCACTCAGCTTGACCTGGAGCCACCGAACTCGGAGAAAGGATTTCAGGACCAGCTGGACTTCGCGGACGTCTTGAAAGATGGGACGGCGCTTTGCACGTAAGCGTCGCATCATCCCGAAACTTGCACTTCTACGCGCGCAAACACTTGCCAGCAGGACTGCTCAGAGCGTCTTGCTATCGTAAAAGCTTGAACTAAAAACCAGTATCACATCAATACTTTCATAACGTACCGCTTAACATAACAATATTTATGGCATAGAGGTCACCGTTAGCGTTATTGAGCCATAACCAATGTGACATCAATTCTGAACTTTTCATTAGCAGGGGCGTAGCCAGAAACTTTTGCCAGAGTGGGTGGGTCTTTATGTATGTTCGTGCATGTGCTCGTATGTGCGCGTCTATACATGCACACCAAATTTCGGAGAAGTTGACCCCCCCCCCCCCCCGTCTATTCCGCATTGCCGCCAAGAATTGCCACCCATAGTAGCAAATCTTAGCCTCCCTAAAAAAAGCCCTGTATTGCTGCACTTCAATTTAATAATTTACAATGTTCTAACTGTTGCATAACTTGTGTTGGCTTTTATCATTTTCTTTTGCAGGCTTATTAACAAACTTCACCCCGGTTCTGTGCCAAAGATTAACACGATGAAAGCACCATTTAAACAGGTAGGGACTTTTTATTTTTTTACATTGATCTTAATGTCATATTTGCATGACTGATGTGGCAGTTCATTTAGTAGTGTCGCGTTCATTCATCAGCTCCGCATCATGTGCTTGCTAACGATGGAAACTTAAAAAAAAAATGTTTTCGCAGAGGGAGAACTTGGAGATGTTTCTCAAGGCCTGCGAAAGTTATGGGCTCAAATCGCATGACCTCTTCCAAGTGAATGATTTGTACGAAAGGAAAAACCTCTACATGGTAAACAAAATACCAGTGTGCTAGTCAATGAGCCCACACTAACGCCTGTTTTACTGATTTGCAGGTTGTCAACTGCATGTTTGCATTAGGTGGTCTGGTAAGTCATTCATATTTCATGTACAGATGGTAAGGAGAGCAGTGGCATTTCAATAATATCACATGCATTGATGCGAGAACTATGTTTCTTGAGGTTTTATGATGTATGAAGTGCTGGAGATAACCTATTGACAGTAGCTGTCAATAACATAATTTCACTGGAAAAACTTGGTGGTAGGCATATTAAATATATACTTGCTATGAGAAGCAGATAAGCTATAACACAAAGGCAGTGACAGAAAATGTATTAAGTGCTGTAAAGTGTTGTAAATGATGAAAACATTGGCACGGCACCGCTGAAAAAGCTTAATGGGTTTGAAGCTTCTATTTCCCTGCAGTGCTTCTCCCCATTATGTCGCACATTTCCACATATGGCAGAAAAAAAAAGAGAAAAAGCGTGATTACAATAGATAAAGCAACTCTTGCACAGTATGTAAACCATGCAGGAACTACTGAGTGTACTGCATTTAACGTTGGGCTATTCATGCAGTGATAAACACTGAATTGTTAAGCAAATCATTAAGCGTGATTTAGGCGTTCAGGTCCAAGACCACTAAGGAAAATCTAACCTTAACCTAAGCTGCAGCGAACACTAGTAAAGCACGGCTAAATAGCTGGTTATGCTAATTATGGGACAATGCTCGACAAAGTGAACATAATGTAACCTAGTATGTAAACCCACTTTAAAATTTAATTGAATCAAAAGGTTTAAGGGGGATCTTCATGCCTTGATTACATCATTGACTTTAGGTCAAGATGTGTCATTTTCTGAGGCTGTAAATGCAGCATGTACAGTCGCATCCAATACACCTGGCAAAATACTGCTTAAGACCAAAACGGTGTAAACACTTTAGTGGCGCAGACATAGAAAACAATCAGCGACATAAACACTGTTTCGACTAGCCGTATTTCCCAAATCAATTTCATGTTTGGCAGCGGTACTGTATAGGCTTGGGGCCTCTTCAACCTTGGCCACAGTGTAGCAACCCGCATTCAGCGCCACCGATCATTTCACGTGTGTAAGCAATTCTTCAGGAATGCCCTTGTCATCAACTTTGCCATCATAGGTTCCTTATTGGAGAATAAAATAAAGGCGCAAGGTTCACTAGTGAAATTGATGGTAGACAGGCTGTATGAGACAGGTCATGCTTTGGTCACACCCAAGTGAGAGAACCGCATTTAGTAAGGGAAATAAGGGAGAGTGGAAGCCATGCGCAACCTTTGAACTTGTGAGGCCACGCGCCGTATTGAGCACGACTGCACCTTCTCTGAAAATTGAGCGCACGACCTTCCTATCGTGCAGGCAAAGAAAAAGGGATACCCAGGTCCCACGATTGGAGTCAAGGTAGCCAACGAGAACCCGCGGGACTTCACCACGGAGAAGCTGCAGCTGGGCAAGACCATTATCGGACTGCAGTCGGGCACCAACAAGGGCGCATCTCAGGCCGGAATGACGCCGTACGGCGCGTCGAGGCAGATCCTACCGGACGGACGATGAACCGATTTGTCCATCCCGAACACCTTTGACAACGATGAACCGCCTCATCTCCGCATCAATCTTTCTCCTGCACCATCGAATTTACCGCAGAAAGTGTTCTTGTGCGATGCATCTCCTTTCGAAGTGTCGTCCGCAAGTGGCCAGACGCTTGGCTGGTGGTATGTGCCAACCTCTGGAATAGTTAGGCGTGCTCTACCATGGTCATTGACCGGTCGTTGATGCTTTCGTGCTGACCCATCGCTGTGCGAGTTTTTCCATCCGGAGTCGAGCCTTACAAAGCCTTCATCCCTGGAACCTTCTAGTTCGTTGCACCAGCCTTGTACAAGTAGCAGAACTCTTATCATTTCTCTCTTTTTATCGTTTATTTTTCTACCATGTCTGTTTCTGAAGTATTGCGTCTTCTCTTGGTTTCCTCGGGAAGGCTTAGTAATGAAATTAGGATTTTGAAATATAAAAGAAGGCATAGTATTGACGTGTTGAATATCTGTTAGCTTTTGCTGTTGCTTCATTTAAATAAATAAAAAGAGAGAGCAGAGTTTGTTCATAAATTGTTCTTTATTCTGCCAGACTTTAATAGCAAAAGACACTAGTGCTATGCCATGTTGAACAAAATCATGTGCCTTTTGGGTTGCATCACTGAAATGCGATTGACTAACAAGTTCACTTCCAACTTGAAATACAAAGTGTCAATAGTACCTGCGGGATGGTCGACATGCTTTGGGCAGGGGCAAACTTAATGAGAAGCCTAACGAGTCTACGAGTTTCTCTCCAAAACGATCTCTGCATCGTTTCGAGCAAAAAAAGGCACATGTCAAAAACTGCGCATGGTTAAATCCAAGCCTGCTAACGATGTGTAACAAAGAAACGTCTGTGCATAGTCATCAGAGGTGTGCTGGAAGAAGTTTACAATATTGACGGCGAGGAAGGACCCCGACACAAGTTTGCATTGCATAGAACACACACATACTTTTGCGCAAAAGGTTTGCAAAGGGAAGAAATTGTGCAAACCACAGGTCTTGATTACATTCTTCATAGAATAATTTACTCACACGCACATAGACTTTTCGTTCTGCTTGACGGCTCAAAAAGAAAAAGAACACTTGATGTGTTCCCACTTGCAGGACAAGTCCTGAAAAACAAACAAACAAAAAGGTGCCAGCAGTAGAGCTGGCCTTTCTGAGGAGCACCAACATCCCAGTAACAGCTAGAACTCTGAAAAATAACTTATAAAATGTAGCTATAGCGGGTAAAAGCCGGCAATCGTGTTGGCACAACGGACAACACATTCAGACACTGTCAACCTGAGTAGACTCGTATGTACAGAGCACAAATGACAGGGGGTCAGACAAAACATAGGGAACACTGTCTTGCATATCATTTCGATATGTACAACATGTTATGTACAGGTGTCAAAAGTAAGCACAGCTGTAAAGCAAAATAAATGGTTGGCGTCTGATCGTGGGCTCACATCTCATGCACAATGAAAGCATTGAAGAGACTTCGAAACGCCTCCGCGGAAAGCGATGTGTCATTTCCTTCTAACTAAAGCTTGAAGGGGGCTTTGGATGTCTGCTGCCTGTTTGTGGCACAACTTTCCAACCTGTTCCAGCTGCACTAGAACAATGCAGTACAAAAATAATGGCCCTGGAAAGCCTATTACTTCCCTACACTGGTTCTTATAGTTAAGAAAGAAAAATGTGTCCGAATGCAGCAGACTAAAGCAAATGGCCTTTGTATTGGCGTGACAGTTTTTGAAAATGTTTATAGCTGCTCTTAGTGGAATCTTCACCTCGCACTAAATTCTTGCACTGCGAAATTAGGTTGTTCTAAACCTGGATTGTAACTTAGATTCCTTAATTTTGCCTTGTTTGTGCATGAAAACTGGTCTTGGCAGACCGTGTGATTGCTTTGCAAATACAAGAAAATTTTGTTGATGATCAATAGTAATACAGCCTAAAACTAACAGTGGCACATCTGAAAATCCATATCAAGTTGCACTGCCCCATGATAGTGCTATGAGCAGGGTACAATGCAAACCCACGGAAAAGCTTCGTATTTTTCGAATCTTTTTATTATTCACTTCCTTCTAATGTAGAGCGTGCTACTTGCCAGTATTTCATCACAGAACAAACACAATGAGGGATGCGACCGCTGCTGGCTGTAAGGGTGCCTTCAAAATATAGTGCCAAGGACACTTTCCACACGAACACCCATTTTTGAATGCTTCCACGAATTCGCTCCAGCCCCTGTTCATTTGGAAAAGTGAGCTAGTGACAAAATTAAAGCAAACAAACCGGGTTGCTTAACAACCTTAGAACAACGAATAAAGCACCTTGGAAGTTCTTATAACCAACGTACAGCGATGTAACGTCGATGTCGTCGGCGACGCTCGAAACTTGGCAAAGGCCCAAGCTGTCAGGACATCACAAGGAGCGTGCTTTGTTCGGCGTGCAAGTGCACAAGGCTGTGTAGCAGTAGTGCAGCTCAACAGTGACAGCCCAGATGTGTGTGCTTGTCTGTGTTTTGCATCAGCATTCAACAATGGGCAATTTAGCCATGAAATAAACTAAAATTTCAATTGAATAAAGGTTTTACTGTCTTCAAACAGGTTATCCGGCCAATATTCAAGCTGCCCACTTAAATAAATAAATAAATAAAAACGAAACATTGCTATGTACCAGAGCGTGGCCGGAATTTTTTTTTTTTTTGGGGGGGGGGGGGGGGGGATACGTCTTAGTTTTAAGAAGGGCATCCCTTTCGAATGCCCATTTTTGCTATTACATGGAAGAAAAACTTCGGGGTGGGAGTGAGGAGGGGTGGGGGGCAAGGGCCTGTTGTGCCATCTCCTGGCTATGCCCCTGCTATTTACACACACACACACACACAAAAAAAAAACAAAAAAAAAACAATCAAGTACGAGAACTTGAGAAAAAAAAGGGAGGAGCGTACTGGCTTTCGGTCTCTTGTTTGCTACACACCTACTTTGCACCGATTCACCTGAGAACTTCGGAAAAGCTGAAATATGATATAAATTTGACGTTTCAAAGGATGCTCATCTGGTGCCGAGTTTGCAGCAAATCTGAGAATTCGGTGTCAGAGCTGATACACACATTCATCCATCTCTCGCACTCGTACCAAGAAGCAATGAAAATGGTGCTGCGAGAAATTCCTTGATGTAAATTATAACAACCTTAGCTGAAAACAAGTCATACTGGGTAACTAACTGCATGCAAGCTGCCTTACCGGAAACGTTATGTCACTGTAAAAAGAAAAAAAAGCATCCATTAGTATCCAGGTCTTTCTACAGAGTTACAGGAAGGAACAATGGTAAAGGAAACAATTTGTTTGCATTCATAAACTTAACTCCCTTCTGAAGAGGAATGCAAAGAACAACAAAGCAGATCCCATCTACAGGAAACCTACTGGGCAACAGCTGACCCAGCTGTTGTCCAGTTTGTGATAATCGTAAAAAAAGAGAATAATCAGTTTCTGCTTCCTTTCACACTGTACAACCCTGCACATATGCGTTGATCGGCACTTCACAACAGAACAGTATCGGTGACTGCGGGATAGTGCACCTCTGGGTCATTTTATGCGTTTCGCTCGATACAGCAGACATGCTTTGTGCCCCCTAAAAAATCATGGCATGTGGCTGCATAAACTGGCAAAACACACAGCTGCTTTCATGTACAGCACTCGACAGATGATTTCTCGCTTGCACTGTCAGCTCTTAAAAATCACCTTAACACCAGAAAAGCAACCGGCTGTCGTCTTTGTTGCTCTTTTCTTTCTTTTTTTCCCCCCACACATTCTAGTACACTTCATTTTCAGTTCCAAAATGATGGATGAAGCTGCCAACTTGTGAATGAAGCGACCGGCTGTCCCACTGCTCCAAACAATGAGAAAATCGGCCTCATTTGCACTTCCAGCATGCCCAGCACGGCTGATGTGCGGCATGAAAGTAATGTACATGATGAATTGATGAAATGAGCGGCACTAGTCGAGAGAGGGCAACAACCACGGCACGAAAGTAATTAAAAAAGGCTCGCGTACCCTCACACTTCGTAATCTTCCCAACATGTTTTGTGTGATATGGCAAATCCTTCACAATGGATGACAACCAAACCTAGACCGTCTGAAGCATGGAGGAGCGGTCTCCACTGCAAAACACCCATGAGATACTATAACCACCCACGAATGTTGACACCGATGCGCACCAAGACCACACGCACCCTCTTGGCAGTGAAAGTGTTTTTTGCAACCGCGTATATGTGGCGCGGTGCATGAGCGGTACAGGGTCCCGGAAACATAATCACTCCACAAATACTGGCTAGTGTCACCTCCTTCAAGGCAAAAGCCTCTCGGGGTCGGTAAATCACACCGTCTTGGCAGTAAAAGTTTGTCTATGCCCACACAGCTATGGTGCACACCACGCAAGGGCGATGAGAGTGACTGGAAGCGTTCATCGCACAGCGTGCACCTCCACGCAGGCTTGGAAGGAGTTCCGCCTCCCTACGGACGCCGGGTTTTTGGGAATCCTCGTGATGGAGGGGTCTAGAAAACTGCGTCAGCTGTTGTTGCTGGGCAGGCGAGGAGGCGCGACTGCTCAGCGAGGGCTGGGGTGCGGGCGGCGGCGAGCGCCCTTTCTCCTTGCTCGTCAGCAGGGGCTCGAAGTACTGTAGGTGTTCGGAGTCTTCGTGCGGCGTCATCGTGCTGTAGCCGTGGTCGCTGTCCCCGCCGGGCGGACGCCGGTACGCCGTGTTGACTCGATACGGCGACACCACGACTCGGTTGTCGTACGTGCAGCCCGCCAGGCTGAGGTTGTGAGGTCCCACTGAAAGCAAGGCGGAAATCGGAAAGTGAAGCAAGGCATGGTGATGCCGAGTGACTGTGACAAGCGCTGGTTTGATTTTTGAGTTCGATGGCTACGCTCAAATGGCAATAGCTGAAGGAGTGTGCAGTGGGGGTCTAGTTGGTGAGACGTGGTGAACATAAAGCTATGTCTAAGAATAGAAAGAAATAAGTGGAAGGCACCGGTGCTGACACCATCCACTTCTTTCTTCTCGTGTCTTACAGTTCTACCCATAGTTTACTGTTCACCATGGCTTACAGTAGCTACAGAAAAGTTTTGAGATCATAATGCTTTTGACAATTAGAAGTTCAATACACACTCAGTAAACGGAAATCTCTTGGGTGCAACTGCTGTGGTGGGGGGGGGGGGGGGGCATTTGTTTCTTGTCAGCAACAAGTGTTTCTGACAAGATTGGTTTCGTACTTGTATTCTGTACCCCTAGTTTGTCTCAGTAGATGAAGCTCCTGTTAAATGAAACATATTTTCTTTGTCTCTTCAGGTCCCATTTAAAGGGGCCTTGCAACACTTTTTGAGCCATGGTCGAAAAACGCTGCCATCAGTAGTCAAGGCTTCCGAGAAAACGCGAGCCAAACGTTATGGCACAGCACGCGCCGCGTGGAATTCACAATAAATTCTCTATGTAAGCTAAAAATTGCCTTTTCTTTTTTCGAAAAATTATGACACAAGCTCGAAAATCTCTCGTCACAGTCATTGTATCAGCTGAACCGAGCATGGCGCGCTTGGTCATCACTCAGGCCGCTGCGAAAGTTTACAACTTGTCCATTCGTGCACGCGGAATTGTACTAAAAAAGCAGCATATTCGAAAAAAAAAATGATAAAAAGCGCTCAAGGTCACGAGGCATTAACGGGGTATTTTCTTCACCATGCCATTCCTATCTGCTTAGCTTCCAAGCACTTTCCTCGTGACGAGAGAACAGAATGCAAATGCAGCATGTGACAAATCTTTGTAACTCCGGTCATACAGGACGAATTCCAAAAATTTTTGCAGTAGTGAATTCGTGAGGCGATGAGCTTCTTTCGTGAATCCATTCTATGGCTACTTAAAAAAGTGTTGCAGGGCCCCTTTGAAGGGACCCTGAAATGTTTTTTTTTTTTTTAAGTTTCGTCAGCTTTAGACTAGAGCATTGTCAAACCATTCACACCCCAAATTTGGTGACACGCTGTGTACCACGGCTTCTAAGAACAATTATATCATACCCTCCTTCTGACCTCTGCCTGGCTAGTCTCCTCAACTCATGGGCCATGCTGGCATTGGTGGCGATCGCAGAGCTCTCATGAGCGCTATCGACATTTCGAGCTTTTACCTGTCTAGACCTGAGAGATCATATGCCGTCAGGTTGCGTACAGTCTCGGAGGCCATAACAATAACATAGTGCGCCCGGCAGCGCTTACGCTGTCCGGCAACAGAGACGAAGATCGTGAAGTGGTTCATATCTGTTCCGAGAGAAGCCACCACCCTACCAGCCGATCTTACTTTTGCACATTCTGCAGCCCATGACAGGCAATCAGATAAGCAGCCACGGTGACGTGGCCATAGTAGTGCTCTGGCCATGTTAAGCGGCCAGAGCGACATTGGCTGTGAATGGGCGATCGAAAACGCGTTTGGCCGAGCTACATCGATCTGCAGTGATTCGCAGCTTAAAGCGTTGTAATAAATTACAGGTTATGCAGAAGGCTCGAATCGGTCTATAAACCCTTGGGAACTTGGTCTACCTGCCTAATATATTTGTACAAAATCACCAAAACCGTCTCAGAGTCCCTTTAAGGTGTTTCATTTACTGAGTGTGTACTGTACACACGAGTGGTGCACCTTCAAGAGTTAGTTGCATTTCCATACGTTTGCATGTGTCGTTTTTTTTTGTTTTTTTTTTTTTGCGTGCAACGCCGCTGTCGCTGAAATGTGCAATTAACAAGCTTCGCTCGGACACTCACCAGGACTGGGGCTCGTGTGAAAGTCTGAGTCGTCGATATCGTGGAAGACCTGGCCCCCCTGGAGAGGAGCGGCTGGATACGAGAGGTTGTACTGGCTCGACGAGCTCCGGGTCACACGATTCTTGTAGCAGTACACAAGGAAGGCAATCAGACAGAATGCCCCGATCATGCCACCTGCCACAGGTCCGAGCGGAGTGCTACGAATGTACGGGAAATCTTCCTCGAGAGCACCTGCAAAGGAAACAGAACAGCACTTGTAAACAGCAGAGTACAGTTTAACTTGACTACGGCGAAGACTGATACAGCAAATCACTGGTTACAGCAGGGTAATACCAGCTTCAGTTGGACAAGCTCCAGTGACATTTATTATTTTTATAAGAAAATCAAGAGTGTAAAAGTGACAGCAATACAGGATGTAAGCATAAGCATTCGCAGGGTCCCCCTTTTTTTTTTTGGGGGGGGGGGGGGGTCTTCGCAATGGCTCCCTTCCCGATCAGGTCAATGTGCCACCCCTTCTCCCACATTCCCTGTTCCCCTTGTGCGCACGCCAATAGATTGTAACGAAGAAATATTTCACCACGTGAGGCTCAATACTTGCAGGGTGGATCAAAAAGCTAAATAAATATTGCAAAACAATCTGCAACCACATTCTTTTTTTAATCATTTGCACCACATCCTTCTTCACGTGAACCTAAATGCAAGCCTGTTTTGTCCAACAAACTTTGTTATTTTACAATTTCAGCTTACCTTGTGCCAGTAAATTTAGTTTGCAATGTCACAAGCATACAGGTAAGGATTACCTCGTTTATAACGGGTTCAAGCATATGATAACGCATTTTTGAATTCGGGCAAGCGAACTTAACGATTAGTTGTTTCTATTCCTGTTACGAGAATATTGGCTACAATGAAGAAATTTATAATCCCGATGCTTTCTCATTGTAAAAAGTTTCGGTGCATTTACTTTTGCTGGTATTGACAAGATGGACACGCTGCTTGCACATTTCCATACACAAATTTAGTTTGACCAACTGGTTTGTGTGGTTTAATGCGCTGCACAGCAACTCTGAAACTATGAGACAAAGGTACTGCACCCAAAATCGAAGTGGGAGAACGATTCCAGCTTCATTAAAATGTTGCCGCTGCAATCAGGAAGAAAATTTGGCTTTAGCGTCCTGTTCGGATTACCCTCTTCAGCACTAGCGAACATGACTTTATGATCAAGGCTACATTTCTCAGGCGCATTCATGCCACATCCCGTGGCCATGTACAGTAGAATCTTAAAGACATGAGTGTCTCTATATTGGATGCTTCCACATTTGGGCGTGCTCGCTAACGATGAGAGCAGCGATACTAAATACAAATGCACAATTCAGCTGACTTAAGTACCCCTTCGCAGGATCTCTGTAGCAATCACAACTTCCCTCGAAGTCATAAAACTGGGAAATTGGCGGATTGTCCGTTCCCAGCACTTACCGATTATCTCATCTGCATAAGGAGTCCTCGCTCCTAGAACCCCACCAAAGCACTTGGGCTGCTCGTGACAGAAGGGCGTCTTCAGTGCCGTCTCACCGTCCATGTCGACAGAGCACCACTCGCAGCCCAAAACGCCAGAACAGTCCCTGCAAGACGGGAACCCCGACCGTCAATTGGTGCCATTTATTTCTTTGTACGCTATCATTATGAACCACTATATAAACTCTGTTTTACACATGAGGTGCAATGCCGTGGAAGTTATAAGAGAAGCTTGGTCAGCAAAACGTGTCAATCTACATGTCTTGCCCTTTGATTTTATCGCTGTGAACGTGACCTCCAAAATTCCACTCCTGCAGTGCTTCATAGATGAACCACTTTAGAAGAGACATAAGCCTGGAAGCATTGTCTTTTATATGAGGTGTGCCTTATAAACAGGGTACTACGGTTGCATTTTCTTAACAACACCCATTTCAACGTTGGTGCACTGGTGCCTCTTACACCAAATTGTCTTCTATATCAGTGTCTCTCATAAAGAGGTTTGACTGCACTAGAACTAATCACGGGGGCCACAATATAATAACAAAGACGCTATGCAATCCAAACAACCTATTTAGACAACCGTATACATAACGGGTTCTGTTTGTTTCTATGGCATAAAGCATCACCAGTTATTAGTCAGTATGAAAAAAAAAAAAGAAAAGATCACGTTGCAGGTAGCAACGTCATTAAAAAATTTCTCGGTGAAAATGCATGTACCGCAAGAAGTCCCGCTAGTTTCCACAGCGCTGCACCTCATGAATGAAATGGAGTATATAAGAAGTTACAAGTGAATAGGAATGACTTTCATCTGCAGCCACCTTATGATAGAGGCTGACTGACACTGCTGCCATACCAGCCTGGTGAACATTGCTGTAAGCCCCAGAATTCGCACTCCAACGATACCCATGAAACTCACACTGGCACAGGTGGAAAATCAAATTCACGTGCTGCATATTTATGGCGTGAGCAATGCGGGCGGCCTGATGAGTTACAAACAGCATCTCAGCAGGCACCGTTCTTGATGACCGCTGCACAGCACTTTTCGTTGTGCTTCCGTTAAAAGATACGTATCTAATATGTATGATAAGGTGTGGATAAAGTGGCTCATAAATTAACACATATACCGGTAACTGCAATGGTAGCATCCACAGCTACTAGAGAGACAGCAGTAGTGTTTGCAACTAATTTGCATAAAACGTAAAAAGAGGTGCCTGCAAGGACAAGCCACAAAGACTAGGGCAGACAATTACATTATAAAACGGTACCTCTCATAAGGAATTTCACGGATGGGTTTCAGTGCCACCATATCGGGCTCATTTGTGTTCTGCGTCTTTGACTAAACGAACAAAGTTACGCTAGACGCATACGAACGAAAACTCTTGGGTTGGTGCGTACAATGCTTCATGGCCTTGTTAATACATGTCACAATGTACAAGAACAACCGCTAAACAGCGCAAGATGGCGGCACCCGCATGTCTTAGGTGGAACAGCCTATGTTACTCTAACAAACTGAGCAGTGCCTGCACAATAGAACAGCAAGTGAACAGAAAGAAGTCACTCACACATCACTTCAGTGAAGAGAACAAAATGACACAGCTTGGAAGGAATTCTCACGAGTTTTGTTTCGGATAAGAGCCGTTTTTGAACTATGGCAACAACGTAGGGGGGCTCACTTTTCACTCGTCCTTGAGCTGCACTCGCTGTTGAAGCACTGCTGCAGCGAGTCAAAGTGGTAGCTCTCCAACTTGGGCAGCTGCGGAGGCCTCGCAAAGCGTGGGCAGTTACTGCTCCTGGAATACAAAGGCATTACTTGACGAGGAGAAAAAACAGAGTAAGAGAGGTATGGCCATGGTGGCGGCACAGACGCATGCGTCATGCAATGTGCGTCAAGAGTGACAATAAAAATCGGGAGTTTCCCTGTGTGTCATGCAAAACAGGTCCGAGAATGAATTCTGTGGCAAATGACGTGTGCCACAAGGCGAACGACCAATCAGAAGCAATGATTGTGACGTCAGGAAGCTATGTTGACTAGGCTTCCATCGCTCGGCGCCGGGTTATTCCACAGTGCAACAAAAATGCGGATGACAAACAGAAAACAACTCAGCTTGTGCGAATATTCGAATGCTTCGAATATTCAAGCAAATAGTAGGGTATTCGAATTCACTTTGATACGAATTTAAATTACTGAAAATTTCGAATTATTCGCAAGGAACGAATAGATGCATACTCTTCTGAATGTACCGCCTGTAAAGACAATTTCTCTGCGGTGTAGGGGTGCTAAACCGTGAAGGCACCTATCCAAGAGAAATCCGTTTTGCCGTGAAGCCCCTTTCAAATTTAAAGGGGCTCTGCAACACTTTTTGAGCAATGAATGAAAACGCTGCCGATCGGCAGTCAAGGCTACCGAGGACACGCAAGCCAAACATTATTGTGTAGCATGCGACGTGCGATTCACAATAAATTCTCAAAGTCAGCTGAAAATTGCTTTCTTGTCTCGGCAAATGACTCCACAAGCTCATAAAGCACGCGTGACATATTTTCTTTCCTTGTGCTATCCCTCCCCGCTTAGCTTCCAGCACTTTCGTTGGGATGAGAGGAGAGAATTCATTTGCAGCGTGCAACAAATCTTTGCTGCTCCGTGCGTACTGGAAGGATTCTAAAAATTTTGCAGGCGGTGAATTCATCAGGCAATAAGCTTCTTTATTGAATCCATTCCATGGCTCCTTGAAAAAGTGTCGCATGGCCCCTTTAGATAGAAATATTACCCTCAAATCAATTCATTTTATTAAGCTTAAAAGCTTGTTATGACGACTTATATGCTCCGAGTATAATAAACTTAAAAATGTTACATACTATACAGGTTATGATTCGCATCCTGCTGAAAGTCAAAACCTGCTACTACTCAAAGTTGTTTTGACTTCTTTTGAATGGTAAAAAAAAGTGGACATTTGCATAGAGGCCCTATTTCAATTTAAAAAAAATTGTACAGGTAAATAATAAATAAATATTCCCATTTTTTCCTCATATGTCAAAAGTACTATTCGAATTCGATTTGAAATTATTCGACCAAAATCACTATTCGCTTCAAGCCTGAAATTCACTATTCGCACACGCTTAAAAACAATGTTTCCTCCAGGTGTTGCTCCTGCATTTAGAGAGCGCTTGATATCTTATATAATGCTGCTTTGTGGCAAGACCCTTGCCAATGTGGTTATCGTGAGAAGGCACTGATGCGTAATTTTACTGCCGCTAGCATGGCCGTACCTTAAAATTCATCGCCACGTTGAAGCACTGCAAATGTATCTCAACAACTTCATACAATCTAGCATTATTGTCCGTTTTCATAAATATTATGTCTAACAATAAAAATGAGCCCTAAAATTGACAATGCTTTCCTTTATACATTCCAGGTAAGTTATGAAGCTTATTGAAAATTCTTCATGATTTTCTTAAAGATAGCCAGGAAAACAATAAATTTTAGACAGAAGTAGTTAAGCAGGGGTTGCCTTGAAGTGTCCTCCAGTAGTGTGGCAGCTTGGGCTAGTTGGTATGGCATGATGATAGTTATAGCGCGAGAATGTCTTCCTGTCTCTGTGTCGTCGTAGTGTTCTCGCGCTATAACTATCGTTATCGTCCTCCAGTACTTCTGCGGGTGAAACTTTTCACAGTAAAAGCAACTACAGACGACGCTTTTGCATTTGATTAGGACAAATCAGGCCTATACATTCATAAGGCTCTTCGTTTACTTAGCAACTTAATGCAAACTGTGAATGCATTTCGATGCATAAATAATCGTACAAAATTAGCGAAAAATGGCAGAGCCATCGTCTGGGAAGAACGTGGGATGGGTCCACAGTGTAAGGAATGTGCAGCTACCTGTCTTCGTTGTGTGCCAGGTCGCCAGTGCAGAGGTTCATCTGCAGCGGACACTCGCACGGGCACTCGCAGTCGCGCTGCTCCATGCGATGGCAGTTGAGGCACAGCCTGTCAACCTGATATCGGGAGACCAAAGCATGCATTACAGGGCAACCAAACATGGCCATAAAGCAACATGTACGACAGACAATTCATGTACATCTTTCCTTAGCCCCTCAGTTTTCTTTTTGACAAAAGTTACAGAAAGCAGGCAAGTGCTACACTAACCATGCTGCAAGGGCAGAAAGCCCTGACAGTGTCGCACGTGTGGTTGACGATGCCCAAGAAAGCGTTGGTGCCGGGGATGGCAGTGATCTGGAAGAGATGAAAGCAATATGATGAATAAACATGTCTTTAATTATTGAGTGGAAAGAGGTACTTTAAACTTTATGCCACATCAGTTATGGTGCCCACGTTTGTGCTTTCTAATCTATTTTGCCAACTCTGTTTCAAAGGGCCTAGAAAAAAAGAAACCTGACTGAATTCATCCCTCTTGTCGGTTTTCAGCTTCAGACTACAGAGCAGTACTGCTCAAGACAACTTCTCTGATGGCACTGCCATCTTTGAGTAAAAATTCAATGTGCCACTTTACATCAGCAATGGCGAGCAAGCAGTTCTTCCCTCCTCACACGTTATTTCAAACTGACGGTGTTTGTCCGACTCAAGTGAAATTCACAATCTAGTACACAGTTTCGTCAGAGGTTTTAGAAGGTCTTGGATGTTGTTCAAGTGGAACATTTGCAGTATAAACAAATCACTACACTATCTGAAGAGCACATGACTTGCAAGGAGTGTTGCGAATCTGGGGCCTCACCTGGTACTTGGCACAATGTTCCCCGTGCACAGAGTTGGAGAGAATGCCCTCAAGACTGGTGTTGAGCTGAAAACAAGACAAGGCACACAGAATAGTTTTTTCGCCTGCTTCGCCTAATTGAGGCTGCTAGGTCTTGCAATACTTCAAGAGAGATATCGCAAATCGATTTCACGAAAGCTCGCAGGCAGGAGGAAAATTCAAGAAAGAACGAAACTGTCGCTTATTCGTTTGTGACACGAGACTGCCAATAATATGCACAGTGGGTGAAAAACAAGCTGCAATTCAAGATGGAGCGTCTTGATAAGTCGACAAGTCTATACGCTGATTAAGACATGCCAATTGAAAAAACTGACTGAAGATGAGGTGCGCTTTGGTAGTGGTTTCCTTTTTTTCACTTTAAAAATTAAAGAAACGAGACATGCTTCACTAAGCAAAAAGGCTCACTTTGTAAAAGCGCTGCACTGTCCAGTCTCCATAGTTGTTGCACTCTTTCTTCTTCACGAAACCTTTGTGATTGGTGATGTCGCTGACAACGAGGGGTTCCTGAAAAGTGTGAAAATGAGATAACCGGATTGAGCATAAAGCAACTTGAATTGAGGATGAGAGAGAGAATAAAATGAGGGAAAGGCAGAGAGGTTAACCAGAAATTGGAGCATCCAGTTTGCTACCCTGTACTAAGGAAAGGGAGAATGGGGAAGAAAGATGGGAAAGAAAGCGAAATAGACGTGCTAAAAAGAAAAAAAAAAAGTTGTGAGCCTGGGTGCTATAGTCTGTACAATAGGCCACTACCACGGAAAAATTTCAACAAGGCCTTCACTGATTTTCTGTGGGAAGACAGATCATGTTGCCTTTCAAGCACTGATTGTTCTGACAAAGGTCTGTCACCCAGGCGAGCTAACGCAGCAGCTAACTGCCGTCTTTGCACCCCGTGTTGAGGGCAGTAACAAAGAACGTTGTTGTGACCGGCGCCCGAGCTGACGAGGGAGCGGCGCTCCTTTAATCTCCAAACAAGCAACCGAACGACCGGCTGCCTACTGTTAGGACCGGCGCCAGGTCTGACAATGGATCGGCGTTCCTTTTGATGTTCCCTTTTAGTCGCCAAACGGGTTGGCGGCCTGTGTCCGCCATGTATTGTTCCCCCCCTGGCCGGAGGGTGCGGCGTCTTGCCGCCACGACACCGTGAGCAGTTCGGGAGACCACAAGTGCAGCTTCTTCTTTGGAAGATGACGGCGGCGGCGGCGGCCGGAAATCGTCCCGCTAATTGAACGAGTCGTTCGGCGACCATTTGAAGCTTGTTTACGGCGGCCCTTTCGATGGATGCAGTCATCAACTTCAGACCCCTCGCCCAGCGACACCCCTTGACGAGGAGGAGCCACGTTCGTGCCACATGGCCGTGCAGTGACCACGCTTCAATTTTGAACGTTCACGTGGACCGTGCGTGCTCGCCACCCTCGCGGGTAATGTGTGATCCGTGGTTGGACGGTGCCCTCTGTACGCGGTCCCCGATCTAGGGATCTGGGGAGGACAGACCCTTTATAATGAGCCCCCACGGCTCATTCGGTGTGCTTTTTTTTCGAGAAGAGAACCAGGCAGAACAGAGCAGAACCGAGCAGAACCATGTAGAACCAAGCACCATGGAGCGCTATGTTAGGAGTCATGTAGAGGCCTGCCACGTTTGAGGGCTCACCGTGTAGGGAGTTCGCAATGTATATATTGTAAATAAACCCTCTTCAAGTCTCTCTTCCTCCTGCCTCGACAACTTCATCCCGGACCTCCGGTGTCTGGAAACCCCGGTCGCAACAACTGGTGGCAGCGGTGGGATACGAGTCTGCGACGGAGAGCGACATGTACCGGAGGCCAGCCGAAAGCCCTGGAACTCGGCGGGATCGAAGCAGCGTACCACCACCGCACGTAATGGGGTGAGTGCCTGGCTTTGTGCTTGAGATATATCGAGTCTTTTAGCCTAGATTCGTTAAAAGATAGATATAACCAACAACTGCCTGGCCACTGTGGTTGTTATCTCAGCACAAGGCAGCACTGGATGATTATCTGAGCAAGTACGCTAAAGCAGGAAAGCTTAGATGATTCAATAGGAACAAGTGGTAATGTTTCAAAATTTCTAAGGGTACGTTGCGGGTTAAATTTTAGGATGTTGTAAAAAGCAGGAGTGAAAAATTAACAAGAAAAAGTAGAGAGGGATGTTGGCCACGTAGTGCTACTTGGGTGCTTAAGCTTGTGGTCTCCGCTGTGAGATTTGCCAGGCTTCAATTTCTCTAGACCCAGAATTGAAACGCTGGTGGGTTTGTGTTTTGTCACAGCTGAGCCAAAGCAAAGTAGTCGCCATGGATCTTACGAGATTGACAAGAGAGGACCTGCTGAACCTGTGTTGGGATCTGGAGCTAGATTTTAATGATGATATGCCTGCTTCTAAACTCCGCGAAGTGATTCTCGAAAGCAATAGTGACAATGAGGAAATCGAGCACTTCGGGAATATGTACTTATTGGACCAGGAGGAGGAAGTACAAAGGGCGCAAAGAAAGGAAAGATGGCGCCAGGAGGAATTGGAAGCTGAGCGCAGGCATGAAGAACATATAAAAAGGATGCAGGAATTAGATGAAGAGATAGAAAGGCTTAATTGTGAATTGGTGGCATTGCAGCAGAGTGGTCAATCCATAGATGTAGCGCACGAACGGTGCGATGTAGCGGCGGTGCCATTTGAGACCGAAGCGAAGGCTACAGGTCAGACATCTGTAGATGAAGTGCACGAACGGTGCGACGTAGCGGCGGTGCCGATTAAGGCCGAAGAGAGGGCTACAGGTCAGAAATTTGCAGATGTACCGCACGAACGGTGCGTTTCAGCAGCGGTGCCGTTTAGGGCCGAAGAGAGTGCTGCGGGTCTGATATCTGTAGATATAGCGGCGGTGCCGTTTGAGGCCAAAGAGAAGGCTAGTGCCTGTAAGGGAATGGAACAGGTTTTAACCCATTCTGAGGGAAAAGAGCTCGCGGTCACAGCAGGGTGTGAGGGTTCCGTGGTGGTGGAAACGAAGTTAAGATTAACAGAGTGTTCCATCGAACCTTGCAGCCCTGTAGACTATGTTGATGAGCGTCAGAGGCGGACGAAAGGCTCCAGGTTTGGCACCAAGGAATGTGCCAAACGGAGAAAGCGTCCGAAAAACAGAAGCGCGGCAAGGCTCGCGATCAGCACGGCGCGTTTGACGAGGACCTTCGAACGGCGTGGCGGATTTGCGAGAAAAGGCCCGTTGTCTTCTCTGACTGGCTCGAATCGCATGCGTCTAAGCGGCCGGAGAGTGAGGAAAAGAAAAGCGCAATCTACGCGGCCGCGGTCTAGCGATGAACTGATAAGTGATCATCAGGACTGGGCGCGCGAGACGGCGGAGGAGCATATCGGTGATGAAGAACGTCAGAGTAGGACGAAAGGCTCCCAGGTCCGCGCCAAGAAGCGTGCACAGGGGAGAAAGCGTCCGAAGGGCAACAGTAAGGCAAAGCTCGCGATGAGCACAACGCGTTCGAGTAAGGTTTTCAAACGGCGGAGTGACATCGCGAGAAAAGTGCCGTTGTCTTCTCTGACGGGTCTGTATCGTATGCGTCCGAACCGCCGGAAAAGAAAAGCGCATCGTACGCGGCAGTGTTGGAAGGATGAATTGCTAGGCAATCATTCAGACAGTGCGCGCGGGAAAGCTAACAAGCAAGTGGGTGCTGACGAGCATCAGAGGTTGGCGAAAGGCTCCGTAGACGGCACGAAGAAGCGTGACAAACGGAGAAAGCGCCGTAAAGACGAGGCAAAAATCGCGACGCGTTTGAGGAATGTATTCAAATGGCGGAGCGAAATTTCAAGAAAGTTGCCGTATCGCAAGCGTCCGAGCGGCCAGAGAACAAAGAAAAGAGAAGCGCATTGTGTGCGTAAGTGGCCGAAGGGCAAGAGACCCTTCCGTTGTTCTCGCGGTGCATTGGACGGGGTGCGGGGCAAAAGAGTCGGTGGTTTTCGAGGGGCAGGAAGCGACAGCAAGTCGGCTTCGAGGAACGTCGCGGGGTTCGGTAGCAGGGCGATTGACGCGTGTTGTAGACCCCGCTTCTCGAGAAATCGTTCCGGGCGCGACCACCACGAGTTAGACTAAAAGTTAGTGAGAACAGCTGTTAGCCTGTCAGAAAACGTCGACTCGGGACTGTAAAAAGGAATGTTTTGGTTGTTTACTTTAGTGATTTTGTAAATAACTAGTTTGAACTTTGTTTTCGTTAGCACTCTATCGTTTTAGTTGCCGATATGCGTTGTAAGGAGATCTATTGGAAGGATAGTGACACGCATTAGAGCGTACAGAATTAGGCGTTTGTCATCGGCACCGGAGTTGGTTTGTATGCGTCCGAGCCGCCGGACAAAACGAAAAAAAAAAAAAAGCACGTTGGGTAGAAAGGCAGACCCTTTCGTCGCTCTATCGACGGCATGTTTGATGGACTGCGGGAGTGCGAGGTACTCAGCGAGAGTAAGAACGCAGGTTGTCAGCGCAGAGCTTTGCGGGGGTCGGAGGCGAAGCGAATGGGTTTTGCCATTGTTCCATTCCCGTTCGCCTAGAAAGACCCACAGGACGCGACGCCGCGCGTTCGTCTCAAAATTAAGTGACAGCGGTAAGCGTTTCGGAGGGCTCTCCCGCGGATTTGTATTTTTTAGTTTTGAATATCTGTTTTGACTGTTTAGGTCAGTTTTCCTTTTGGAATGTGTTTTGTACTTCTGCTACTAGATAGCGTTTACGTAGCAGGTACCATGCTGTTTATTTTTTAAGCTTTGTATGTATTGGTTTTAAAGGTAACCGTTTTGCGGCAGTATAACGACACGTTAGGGGCGTTTGTCAAGTAGGACCGACGTTAGAGACGAATTTTGAGTGAGCGCACGGACGCAAGGATATTCTTGCGAGGTTTTCAGGATTCATGCGAAAGTTTTTTTGTTGTTATTTTTTGTTTTGTTCGCATGTCTCCGGTGTTGAAGTAAGGAAAGGTATTCGTGGGTTTACGTGTACGTTTTAGTTCATGAGCTTGAGTGTAGAGTGGTAACCTCACGAGAGTTAATGAGTGGTTCATCCATGCAGGAGCACTATAGCACTGTGATGTGCGTTTGCGGATGTATAATAAAGATGTTCCTGATGCAGGTACAGCACGGCAGTTATGCTTTCGTCTTCTCAAAAGGAATTGACGACTGGCTTTGGCGGCACTAAATTTCGGGAACTAAAGATAGCGTGAAGTAAAATGCTTTATTTTATGAGTATGATACCTGGTGGGTTACGGCGGATTACTCACGCAAGCACTCGGGTATGCCACGGTGAGCGCATCACTTGACAGTTAGTTTTCTTGAAAGCAGTTTGATGGGAAGATTATTATCGGATCGGGATTAGGAGTTTTGGTGAAACCTCAGAGAAACGTCCCGATTGCTGCTTTGTGTTTGGTAATACTGCTTAAGTAAGGTTGCTTTTGGATAATTTGTCGGACTCGACGTGTCTCAGTGCGGGCAGGGTGCTCTCCCGTGCCTGTGGTGGTGTGTATGAATGCTTTTCCCAGAGGGGAGCCACAAGGAACGAGAGGGAAAGAGTCCTTGGCTGAGCGTCATCAGCAGTGGCCTGGAAGCCAGCACTACACAGCGACACTTCGGGCAACCTGTGCAGCTGGTCACCCTCAGGTCGCTTCTCCCGCCGGCGGACGAGCTGTTGTGACCGGCGCCCGAGCTGACGAGGGAGCGGCGCTCCTTTAATCTCCAAACAAGTAACCGAACGACCGGCTGCCTACTGTTAGGACCGGCGCCAGGTCTGACAATGGATCGGCGTTCCTTTTGATGTTCCCTTTTAGTCGCCAAACGGGTTGGCGGCCTGTGTCCGCCATGTATTGTTCCCCCCCTGGCCGGAGGGTGCGGCGTCTTGCCGCCACGACACCGTGAGCAGTTCGGGAGACCACAAGTGCAGCTTCTTCTTTGGAAGATGACGGCGGCGGCGGCGGCCGGAAATCGTCCCGCTAATTGAACGAGTCGTTCGGCGACCATTTGAAGCTTGTTTACGGCGGCCCTTTCGATGGATGCAGTCATCAACTTCAGACCCCTCGCCCAGCGACACCCCTTGACGAGGAGGAGCCACGTTCGTGCCACATGGCCGTGCAGTGACCACGCTTCAATTTTGAACGTTCACGTGGACCGTGCGTGCTCGCCACCCTCGCGGGTAATGTGTGATCCGTGGTTGGACGGTGCCCTCTGTACGCGGTCCCCGATCTAGGGATCTGGGGAGGACAGACCCTTTATAATGAGCCCCCACGGCTCATTCGGTGTGCTTTTTTTTCGAGAAGAGAACCAGGCAGAACAGAGCAGAACCGAGCAGAACCATGTAGAACCAAGCACCATGGAGCGCTATGTTAGGAGTCATGTAGAGGCCTGCCACGTTTGAGGGCTCACCGTGTAGGGAGTTCGCAATGTATATATTGTAAATAAACCCTCTTCAAGTCTCTCTTCCTCCTGCCTCGACAACTTCATCCCGGACCTCCGGTGTCTGGAAACCCCGGTCGCAACAACGTGCTCTATCATTTCATCGCTGCCGCAATGATCGCAAGCACTGTCTTCCATGCCGATTCGGAAGGCGAAAACTTCGGTGAAGGCGACACTAAGCCACAGTCGGCAAAGCACCGTTGTCTCAAGTAGAGAGAGAGCGGGCGGAGGCCGAAGTTGACGAGGTGTGTCCAGCCTATGCAGTCGCGTGTGCCGTAAGCATTCAGAATTCTACAAGGATTTTATTTCTTCATTAGCAATGTTTCGGATTTTCACTGCAGCATCTTACTCGTGCCCCTACCCATCAACTACCCTCACTGCCAGAAGACTGACCTCGTGCCTCATTTTGGGAGACAGTCTTGTCATATCGCACACGCATACCCACAGGATATCCAACTCCGTCCAGAATTGCAACTCCCCAATGGTGTATGACTCATCCACATGTTGAACTCGCGGTTCCAGGTATAAGGTCAAAAGCCCGGCTCTCGTCTCCAGCACTAAACCAGCTTTCTCTTCTCTTGTTGTATGAGAAGTATAGTGAGCATAGCCATCTATATACTGACACTTCAACTAAAGTGGATGGGTCTGCAGGGTCGGTGATCTTTCCTGCAACAGCGACAACGATGAAGATTCGGTTATCCCACCAGATGTCATCGACAGCTGCGGAACTTGCTGCTCTACGTAGCGCAGTTAACGTCATTAAACACCAAGAAGCCAAGAAATGGAGCAGGTCCACGGACTCCAAGGCAGCACTACAGTGTTTGGTATTCGCCTTACGCCGGGGACCTCATGAACAACTAATGCTGGAAGAGAGCTGCTTTACCACCTCTTCGACGAAGGACACGAAATCATGTTTCAGTGGCTTCCAAGTCACTGCGGCATATTGGGCAATGAACATGCCGATGTAGCTGCTCGATCAGCACACGAAGATAATGAAGAAGAGGATGCAGAATATACCCGAGCAGGTCTAGTAGGCAAGAATGTTGCAACTCACCTTGCGGGTGATGTGCTGCTGCTCCAAGCCCGTGGCTCTCAGAGTCGGCTCCATGAGGCTCGGGTGAGCAATCAGGTAACCGCGGTCATCGAGGATGAAGCACCTACAAAACACACGGCATGAATGAGTTCCATAGTTTTGCGATATAGATGCAACAATGAAGCTAACAAACATATGACAAAGAGAAAAGGCACGCTACGATGAGAAACGGCTTCTTATGGCCCACTTAACAACAGCAAGAAAACAGGTCGTGCATTGCGATAAGCTTTTGAACTGTGAAGTTTTACGAAACAAGGGATCTGCGAAAAGGTGTCAGGCTTGGACATGCGGGCTAGCAATCTGAGCAGCACTCTGAAAGTGTATGAGTGACCGATACAGGTCTTCACTAATTCACACTTCACACACAGAGTTTGAAGCAATAGATTTGTTCAGAACATGTAGCTTGCAAGCAACATGAAAGCTCTAACAATAATATCTGTGGTTTCAAGTTGCCAAAATGACAATATGACTATGAAGCATGCCGTAGTGGAGCGCTTGGGAAATGTCAGCCATTAACGTTTTGCTTGCATTGAAAAGCGACATCCACGGATCGCATAGACACACGACCTTTGGAATCGTGGTGGATAACATGAAAGCTCTAATATTAACAGTAAGGAAGGGGAGAGGTGTCACGGCAGCCACACTTCACTAGCATTTGCAATCGACAAGATATTTTTCAGCAGGACGGCTTGAAGGTATCAATCAAGTGATCTATCTAAGCAGATTGCATATAAAGCATTCAAGCAAAACGTAGGCTATTAGAAAACGTTACAACAAAGGGATGCTTCTCATGCTTCATTGTCACACTTCAAACCTGTATGCGAGGGGAAACAAAGACTTAATACTCACGCTATTTTGTCCATTTCACAGACATCCATGTTCACCGTCAGTAACTTGTAGAAGTAGCCAAGCGTCAAGTCCATTCCAATGACAGCAACAACAGCGTCCGAAGTGCTGTGCAGTGCGTCTGGTCTGCGCAACAAAGTTTGGTTACAATGAGTGAAGCTGCATCACGCACAGACATCAAATGATTCAACTGAAACAACAAAGCAATGCTTCTAGTGAATTAAAACTAATAAGCGAAAATTGCAATAAACAACGTTCACTGACTTGAAAGGATAGTTGGTTAAACATTGAAGGAACATCAACCCAAACTGACAGCAACCTCCGTAAAAAATAAATAAAAAAAAAACCCAAAACAAAGGAGCGTTCTAGTTCAGTACACTGAAACCTTGATAGAGTATAACCTCATTACAACAGACCTCCATAGTGGAACGGATTTTGGTCTGTTGTAAAAGGAGCAAGTAAAATCTAAGTACTGTTACAACAGACGTTTATGGAAACACTGAATGAGTCTGTTATAACCGGAGAGAACGAGTCAAACAAAATTATTCTCAATGAAGCATAAAAAATAGATCTTTTTTAAAATAACATCTTCAGTTCCAGTAGTAATTTTTCCATCTGATCTCAAGATATCTTCACTGAAAACTACGTAGAAGTGCTATAAAAAGTTCTTTGCACCTGCCGAGGTGGTGGAAATCATTGTGGAAGTCGCAAAAAAAAAAACAAACAAAATAAAGCAGCATTTAAAAAAAATTTTATAGCTTCGCAATGGCATTTTCGCCCACCACCGTTTTGGGCTCATCGTAAAAGTAGCTTGTAATCAAGAAGCAGATGTTTGAAAATCATTTAGAGGCCTCTGCTCAGCTGCTTCTGCCATGTTGCCGTTCCGATGCACGTTCCGCCTTCGCCTTCGCTATTCCGATGCACGTTCCGGGATACGCCTCCGGGATAGCATCGTTGCTTCTTGTGCATTGCGATGTTGCGGCTGTCACAAATCGCGCTACTTAGTGTCGTTCTTTAACTCGTTCTGTGTTCACAGGTCGACGATAATTCAGGACACAATTACACCTTAGTTAAGGTAGCAGCAAGTGGAAATTAAGTCATCAGATTACCATCGTGCCCCGCACTCGTCGAGACCAACGCACACACACGTCTGCTTATCAGCACTTCGGACCTTGTGACAAAAACGAAGACCACCACGAAACAAATCTTTGTACTCAAGATCGAGCATGTCCTACTTTGAAACACTAGGCACCGCCGCCATGCACATCACAGCCAAGTCGCGCTAGCGGATATGTGAAAGCAAAAAAGCCGTAATGTGCTTCATTGCAAGCAACATATCACATCGGCTGCTGGCTCCTTAGAGCTGCGAATAGGCACTTCGCGCTCCGGTAGCGTACCCTGGCCAGGCTCGCCATGCACCGAATGCCCGAAACAGCGGTGGCAGCGGTCAGCAATTTCGTGCGTCGGCGCCCCAACACGCAAAACCAACCACGCTGCGCACCAATTTTTCAGCGCCGTAGCTAGGCATAACTAATCATTAACAGACCGGACATCAGTGGCTTTCGTTTTTATACTGGTACGTCCATATCCACGCCGCTATTCCTGTACCGAAATTATTTCATGCCATGTTTGAAGTCGGAAGTTATAAAATGTGGAATATTTGTGGTAGAAAAGTTCGCCTTGCTGGCCTCACATTTTGGTCAATTATATACGAATATCAGTTGTACCAGAATTCGTACTAAACAAAGCTCAATCAACAGAAAAAACAGAGATGTCATCACAGCATTGCCAATTGGTACGTAATATCCGGATGTCTGCCGTAAGCAGATCCATTGTAACGAGGTTATCTTGCGACTGTTTGCTGTACAAGTGTGCTACAGTTGATCCTGGGTATATCACACTCTGATATATCAAACTATTTCGCGATCCCCTTCGAGTTGGATATATTCGGCATTGATTGCATAATAAATATGAATTTAACAATACAATGGCTATAATGAAGTAAATTAAATATAGTCAAGCAATACATAGAGTGTTAGGAGTAAACCTCTATAACGAATTTTTGGATATAACAAACTTACACTCGTGCAAGATGCAACTTTGTTATAATGAGGTTTGTGCGTACGCGCACATTCGAATGCTCGTGCAACTAAGCAGCAAGCCTACAACCATGGCAACAAGACACTTACTTTGCCTGGTAGATGGTGTGGCTCAAGGTGACTATGTAACCCGCACCTCCCATGTCCAGGTAAGGGGCTGTGAGCACAACCTTGCCGGGGTGCTCCAGTGCACGAGTGTACCAGTCCCGTTCGGTCGGGTCGTAGCTGCGCTCCAAGACCGTGCCAGGGTAGGCCACCATAGCACCACACGAGGTCGCTGCGTACCTGCGAGGAAGACCAGACCAAAGCAATCGCAAATACATAACTTTTCAGCTTAGATCGGCTAGTCGAACTGCAGTAGCGCATTGTATGGCTGCCACTACTCATAGTGTGCATTTTGCTTGGTTGTGCAAACCAGGGATGTCTCATTTCTCTTCGTGAGAGCAGTTTTTTGTTTTACACAAACTTCAATATGCGAATGCAAAAAGCCTTCAAACTTCATGTGAATTGCTGAACAGCTGTAAGATTATGTAAGGGTACAGGCGACATACAGCCGACCACAAAAGATTACGCAGCACGGAATATAATTTTTTAAAAAGTTACTTTTTATTGCAACAATTTCATAGCTGGCATCTGCAGCTAAGCAGTAGTGTGATACAGAGGTGTAGCCAGAAATTAATTTTTCAAGGGGTGGGCCGCCTTCTTAAAAATGGCCATTTTTCCCTCTGTATGGCATAGCAGAAAAGCGTTTTGGGAAAGGGGGGGAGGGTAGCAGTGTGCCACCGCCTGGCTACACCACTGGTGTGATCTGGCAGCTGGGTGAAATGAGGATTTCGCACACACGTCTGCCATTTTAACAGTTGTAAACGAGATAGCGCAGTGATTATTTGTAAGCTGCTTTTAAGTTCAGGAGAGAGAAAAGAAGTCTGACGTTCGAAGATGCAAAAACTGCTTTCCACCGTAAAAATATATGCTGCAAATGTTTTCTCCCCAAAGCTTTCAAAATGAGTAACTATTCGCTGAAAAGCTGCGCGCAAGTGTACGGGGCTGTGAAACTCACCTTCGCACCACATGCTTCGTGAACTCGCTGCTCTCGAAGGTTCTCTTCCACTCGGAGGTGATACGGGCTATCGCCAACACTTCGTCTCGCACGTCCGGCTGCATCAATAAAGAGAGAGTTCTCAGGTAGCTCACGGAACGCAGGAAAAATACGAAAGTACTCTGGGCCAGCAATCAGATATATCATTCCAACATGACACCCCCAGCAGCGCTGAGGCTATTCGGCATAAGGACGGAATTGCTCATCATATGCATGCCCTTTGTATTCTAGATAGCCGTGACGACCAAATAAGTGGGTGAGAAATGGCAAGCTGTTGGCTTCTTATAACTGCCTGGATTAATAACTTCGACTCTGTTAAGTAGAGCATTACTGAAGCAAAGATGCAGTGAATGTTACAGCGTTAACAGACTTTTGTCTGCCACCATGTAGCATACTGCACTGGCAAAAAAAACGAGATTACATACCACAGAGCTGTATTTTTAAGTAGCTAAAGGACTCACTGTGAGTAAATCATTGCTTAAAACTGACACAGAATACACTCCCACCTCGGTATGACAAACCCGGTCATTACGAAACATTGGTTATGATGAAGTAAATAAATAATAGCTTTGCAATAGCTATTAGTGTTACCACCTCAATATAACAAAATATCGGTTATAACAAAATAAATGAAGAATAGTCTTGCATTAGCTATAGTGTTAAAAATAAACCCTTAAAATGAATTTTTAGGATATAACGAACTTATTTTCTTGTAAGATGTCACTTTGTTATATATTGTTACGAGGCAGTGGGCATGAGCCCGCCATTGCAGACGAATCGACGAAGAAGAAGCTGACTCGCTGCGCGAGATGCTGGCAGCCTTTCGGTGACACGGCAACTTGTAAGCATTTTAAATACCCTCACTACTCTCTCCCGTGTATTCGTGATTCCCCGTGAAAATTTGGTGGAGGTGGGGGGAAAGCCTCAACAGTCGCCTCAGTCATTATTAAAATTCGAAGAAAGAACGGCCAGCATAAATAACACTGTCACCTAGACACCCGAGATAACTACGAAGTAATTCCTTTGCATCAATGAACGAATGCACCAAACAGTCGGGTATGCTGACAAGTGATGACTTGCCTTGAGTCCTGGGTTTGCAATCAGCATGGTGGTGTCTATGAGGTAAGCCATGTAGCCCTGCACTCGGGACTTGGTCTCTTCCTGGGACAGATACTCGAAAGGCGAGAGGAAGCAAGCCGCAGACAGGAACAGCGTACTGCCAGCTGCACGCAAAAGGAGCACAAGTCGGACCAGTGCAAGGCATATGCAACTCGTAACCTTATAACAATGCAGGTGAATGCTGCTGATCAAATGCACTTTTACGGAAATCTGCAAGGCAGACGTTGCTGTACAAAAGGAGATGTTTCTATTTTTACAACTTAAATACAATGCTGCTGTAAACTAACGTAGGTTCGATGACATGAGCACTTGACAGACAAGAAAAAACAACAAAAAAAAACTTTTGATGGGTTGCAGAGTGAGTTTCTAACAATAGTTTATGCGAGTACTTGTGGACATCATAAGAACTAAAAAAGGAGGAGGGGGGGGGGGGACAAGACCAGCCAGCATGAGTGCAGTCCTTTCCTACTTGTACACTAATCTTCACAAATCCCTGTACTTGTACTGTTTGGTGTTCCTGCATTAGTTTAATGTGCATGGTCTCGAACTGCTCTTTCAACCCTGCGAGTTAATTCAAGTACACATTTTCTGCTGTAGCACCCCTTTATGTGCCTTCTGTGCTTGGTGATGGCCTGCTTGTTTCAGCTCTGCTTGAGTCACATTCCTCGTAAGCACCCACAGGCCTCCATTTGCACAAAGAACAAATGACATGCAGGACGATGCTATCGATATACAGTTTATACGGAACATGAAGGCGATGGCAGAAATTTGACTGCGGCATCCATATCACCGCAAGAAAATATGGAGCACTCACCAAGTGTCGAGAGCTGCTTCATGTGCCGGCAGAGTTGAGGAGGAGACACAAGGTCGAGCCTGTGGTAGTAAAATTCGCCCAGCGGGTCGCCCGCTGTCGTACCCCTCAGCACCGGCTGTTGCTGGCTTGGCTTCAAGCTCACAATGGCAACAACGTAGGGTGTACCAGCCACCTGCGAAACCGGTGAAACAAGGCCAGACATGTTTAAAGCAAAGCCCGCCTGCAGAACCACACAATGATGTGTGGAGAAAATTCAGGCGTGCAATCATCACGCGAGTGTGATCATTGTGCAACGCTTATGGTAATGGCTATGAAATTAAATTTCTGTGCTAGAATTCTTGGGTTTGAGTTGTGTGGAAAGCTTCACCCTTTAAAAATCTGCACTACAGACGTAGACATACTAAGTAGGGCCGGGCGTGCAAAGACTCACCCTCGTCCACCGGTAGACGACTTCCGATAGCTGTTCTTCGGCTGGCTCGGCTTCGACCAGGTTTGATGCACGGTCAGGTGACTCGACCACAGATGCAAGCGTGAGCTTGTTCTCACCACTGGAAGCACTGGGGGAGGAAAAAAAAAGGGGCGTGGGTGGAAGAAAAAGAAAAAGCGTTTCGTTATAGTGTCACAGGAGACAGTGTGGTAAGTCTCACTTGAGAATTACATGACACAATAGAGACAACAAATTTGTAAACATGGGGTGTCACTGGCACAAACATTTCGAAATGAGGTCTTGCCTTCTTCAAGGCTGCAGATGTCTTAGTTGCAGCATTGAAGGCAAGACCACTCGTCGAAACCTCATCTGCAGCCACACAACGGGTTCACGAATTTGTCATCTCTTCGAGCTCCACTTTTGCCTGATCTGAATTAGACGACACAGTCGAGCAATACTGTAGAGGACATGACTTGTTGCAGCTGCGCCTCTATGAATCTTTAGCCCTTCCTCTTAGAGAAATGCATCTTGTGCTTTGGCTAAGTGTTATATCAAACAAAAAGTATTATTTTGAACAAAACAGAACGACAAATTCGTTTTCGTGGCAGTGCGTGTGAGTCATTTTTCCTTCATCCCAACAAAAATCATTGCCTGCGGCAGTGGGCTTACTCCCTCCACAGGCTCCTAGTTGTGTTATGGCTCCATCGATTTGGGAGACTAAAATGTCTTGAGCAACACAGTTTCAAACCACACAAGTGGCTAACTACTCACTTTAGAAGGTCTTGCCGCACGGCGTGAAACCCGGGCCTATTTTCCAAATGTAGGATGTCCGTGTGCATTGGTTGCTCCGACACGGACGACGGCTTTGACAACGCTGGGTGCACGATGGCCACGCCTGAAGCAAGGAAGGGAAGCAGAGATGACGCAATGACAAATGCGCAACCACATTGAAATACAGTCGAACCCCGCTACAATGAAACTGACGGGGCATGGAAAAAATTCGTTGAAGTGAATATTTCACTGTAGTGAAATCAAAAGAAGTATAGCTGATCTGAGCTAGCAAAACAAAGGTACACTTATTTCGAAATTCAAAAAATGTCCGCTGCTTCTTATTCTTTCCCAGCAGTGCCGCGACGTGATTCTCACTCATGCATAGCAAGGCCATGGTGAAAAGCCTGCTGAGACAACGCCTAAAACCGCTTTCGTGAATGAACCAAACAGTGGCATTAACATGTTAACACGAGCAGCTGTCCGCCGTCAAAAGTATCTGACAACGCCGAGATAGAGACAGGGTATCGTGAAGCGGCGACTTTTGCATTATTCTATGCCATTCTTATCATCCATCACTCGCGGCTAGCTCTTTTTGTTGATAAAGCAGATTAACAGCCGCGCTGATTAGTTACCACACTGGCCAAGCGCGACCATAATGATAAGCATAGAAATCGGAAAAGGCATCGTGCCGCGGTTGCACCGAGCAGCTGCGAGAAGGAAACCATGAACTGAACGACTGAGCTTCAGCTTGGGATCATCTGCGGCTCAAAAGCAAGCCAATGGCAAAAAAAAAAAAAGCAGGGCAGTCTCATTGCCATTGCTTGGCGACACCCATGCTTGTTGAACAGCGGCGGTTTCAGGTGGCGCCAACGCGTGATTTAGACTTCGTTGACGCATTTTCAGGCTCTGAAAATGCATCGAAATGCTAAAGATTAGGTTTACTGCATAACAATAAGTATCTGAGCCTGGAATCGCATTGTAAAATTTCGTTGAAGCGGGACGATTGAAGAAAAATTTCGTTGTGGGGACAATATTAATGTACTGCCTCCTATGGACGGCTGACGGGCAATCGTGAATTTTTCGTAACGGACATTTCGTTGAAGCGGCGTTCGTTGTAGCAGAGTTCGACTGTATGTACAATAGGAAACAGTCAATGTGTGCACATTTTGACGGCTAACGCTTGAAACAGGCACCTACGACGCTCAGAATGACAGAAAACCGAGCAAGCTGACCAGGACCCATGGTTTTAAAATGGTGGGGCATAGCAAGCACAAATACCGCACAAACAAAGATGTTTGTAATGTTTTTCTTTCAATACTATTAAGCCTCTGCTTCTTGTGACTGCATTCTCAAACCGCCAGCCTTCCTCACAGTACTGTGCCTGTTGCCGCCGTCTGGCACCTATCCTTGGCTCTGCACTGCAAGCTTTTTATAACTGGCCTCTACAGGTACGTATATACAGTTTACATTGCGAGAACATTGTAAGAAAAAAAGGGGGGGGGAGAAGATCAGAACCGCTAAACTAACCATTCATATTCTCTTCCATTATCCTTAATGTCCTACTCAGGATAAATGCCTCTACCAAATACATGCAGTTGAACTCTGTCCAAATCTTGTAAAAATGTAAGCAACATAAAATCAGGCAAGTTGAAAGTACAAGAAGGTCTGGACTGACCTGATTTTTCAACAAGGAAGCTGTAAACATCCTCAGATTTAGAGAAGTAGACGATGTCTTCAGCCATGTCTGACACCGAGATGTCGACGCCAGCAACGCCCAAGAGTACACCGTGGTGAACCACTGCCTTGCTGATGCTTATCACCAGGTCTGTAATGTAACATATTGTAATGAATGTAGCAGCCTCACAACAAGGACGTTGACAAACAGTCTGTAAGAGGGGGCAGCATCAAACAACACCTTTCACATGCCTTCATCAGCTGCGAATGACACGACAAAACAGCACCGCAACGAAAATCGATTTGTATTAAGCTACAGCTTGAGTAAGTTTTCACCACATCTGGAGACACATCAGAAAATGAGGTCACTCAAGAACTGAAATGAACCTTTCATTGTGCAGATAATTTACTTAATTCGCTAGCTTGATCAACAGTGCAATTACGAAATGAGCTATTGGCAAAGGGAGCCAATGACACTCAAGAACTTTGTCATAAAACTGATTACTGCAATTGCCAATGCTCATAGTATAAGCTTATGTGGAAGCTAATGACAATTTTCTCATCTAAGCTGAAACTTACACACCACCACAATGCCTGTACAATGTAACACACATGCACAATATTAAATGTCATGACCGCTCATGTTCATCACAATGACACGAAAATTTTCTGATATAGAAAACCAGTCTAGCACAGTTTGAACTTGTGGTGAATGAAAAGAGTGAAAAACTGTGTTCTCTCTTGCAATTTTTTTGGGAATATCGATATAGTAGTAAGCTTTCCAACCTCTACACTGTTCGTCTAAAAGACCAGTGTCAAGTGACACATGGACAAGGGACTATTGCACGAAGACAGCCGCCATACTGTCTCGTGTGCTACGCTCACACTAAAAGGAACCTCAACTTTATAATAGAAGTATGGCTGGCTGACGTGGCAACTTTCCAAGCCAGACAATACACATGAACAAAGCAGGCGCACGAACTCACCCTTGCTAACGTTATCGAACCAAGGCAGAGAGAAGTGAACAGATGTAGGGTGTCGGTGAAAGCTCAGGGCAGAGTAGAACTGGCCTATTGTGAAGCTGAGGTTCTCGGTTGAGTTGATGGTCACCATGGCTCCCTGAAAGCAGTAAAGCACAGAAGTGTGATTTGACAGCCTTAGTAATTCATGCTACTTAGCGAAGCTGGAATGTAGACGGAGACGCGAGAGAAAAGGTCACAAACGTCACTTTGTGGAGTTCTGATCTCATCACTTGTGTCCGTGTATAACCACTAACTTCTTTGAACATGGATCCGTACCAAATAGCTTGACTTTCTGTAGTTGCATGCTTTACTAAACTGCACTTTAATCCAAAGCAACCAATATATTCAATAGACTGCAATACACGAATGACCACGAAAGAAATGCGTTGTGCTAGTAAAAGAACAGATCCGAAAGATTAAATAACACAGGCAGCAGGGAATTGCATCGTACAGAAACGGCTTACAATTGCATGCCCAAAAAGGTGCAACTGTAAGGCTATCTGTAGTTAAGTCCACGATGAGTCTGAAAACTACAGACACGTTAAGAAAAATTAAAGCACAACAGCAGCAGCCTCTCAGTAATTAGAAATCTCTTTTAACGGAATCGCTACTCGAATCCAATACGAATGGCTCTTTGTACTTGAATTTGCCTCAGTAATCTAAATTCCCATTAACCTGAAATTCCTGAAAGGAAAGGCAAGGATTATCATCCCTGCCTTTCCTTTCCCTCCTCGTCCTGGTCCATTCAGGTTCTGTTCAACAAGGGTGTACTGTAGCGCTAATGTGCATGCTTTTATGCTTCCAAGGTTCATGAACTAATGCTTCATTAAAGACCTGCAAAACAGCGTGTCATGAAATCTCAATTATCCTACCTCCATCAAAGAAAAGGAAACGTGCAGCCACTATCCTGAACAAACATTGCATGTACTAAATTTTAAGGCGACAGCACCTCAAGCGTGGAGAACGCACTGAAGAAAGGAGAATGTGAAATACTTACGGACTATGTTAGTCCTAGCTGTAGAAGCATTTTGAACAATATCAATATGGGGAGCAAATAATGGCGTGCAGTGTTGGCTGAAGTATCAAAAAACTTAGCTCGCCACAATGGCGCACTCACCCTCAGCTCCGGCGAGGGAATGCCAGGCACGTTGTACTTGACAAAGTTGAGTTCAGCAATGTCCTTCAGAAATGACGTCTCGTACATAATGGGCTTGCCATCTATGAGAAGAATTTCCAAGAAATCAGGAAAGTTGATAAACAATGCACAAGTCACGAGTGTTTAAGTTCACGGAGTAACTGTTTCGTCTCTTAAAGAGGGTCTTAAATTTACTGCAACTCGTCCTATGCTCGGCCTATGTCACACACAGCACACGTGACATTGTCACTGGTAGTATGTATAAACATAAGCTACTTATATGCAAGCACATTAAGCAAAGTGTAAAGCCGGTCATGACTTCTACGGCGAGAAGATGCTCACCGTCAATGACTGCATAAGTGTTGATGACGACGCGATGACCGCTGCTTCGGTGTCCACTCGCAATCGTCTCCAAGACTGGACGAGCATCCGCGATCGACGATAACAGGCCCCGGCTTACGTAGACAATCAGCGCCTCAGCTGAAAAGTGAACAAGTATCCAAGTTAATATTGGGAAGCAGGACATTCACGAGAAGCAGAAGCTGTGTGCATTCCGACTTGTTACTTATGAGGACTGCCGCAATGGTTGACCTACTTGCTGGTTGACCTACACGACAGTAGGTTAACCATTGCTGGTCCACTTATTCGGTTGACCTACACGACTGTAGTTCAACCAAAGAGGTTGATCTACAGTCGTGTAAATACAGTATGTGCTGATGTCATCAACAGAAAGTGTAATGCACATGCACACATGGCCCTGGTTCCGGCTGAAATGATTACGCATATCACTGATTCGTATTGTTGCTTTTGCAGCGAAATGCCCTCCTCTGTGGACTTTCCGACAGCTCCGCACGCAAGATGCGTACGGACCTCATACGTTAGTGCAATCACCTTTATGATAAAAGCAAGGAGGCACACCAACCTTGCTTCGAAGTGTTTTTGGAGGGCCGGAGGCTCTTCTGGATCATTTCAAATGCCTTGCTAAACCCAACCCGGTGGTTGGTGGAATCTGAAAGTGAGTAATCGCAGAGAAAAACTTAATGAAGCCTAACGAAAATAAGAGAAAATGGCCGCACCAAAAAAGAATGTCTATAGTTGGACTTGGCAGTCTACAGCGATTTCTCGGGAAAAATGAATAAACGTGAAACAGCACCAATGGGCATGCAGTTTCGACCGACGTCATCAGCCGGAGTGCCAGTGACTTCGTTGCCTACTCATGAGTAGGACTGTGTTGAGTAGCAGGTAGAAGCGTTCGGCGGTTGCCCTTCGATCGCATGGGTGGGGCCTCCACTGACTTTTAACTTGTATAAAACTACAGATAACTGTGACAAGATAACAGATAAATGTGCGAGTTGGTTTGGGTTCATAGTGCACTAATGCTCAAGTGTTATTATGAACCGTGTCAAGACTTATTTTGGAAAACCTTATAGGTACTTCCTTAATAATGAAATTAACACTACACTGTTTAATATTCAATATGTGCATGACCCAAAATGCTGCTGTATCGCGAATTCACAAATGTTAACCAATAGAATCAAAGGCCACTAAGAGCCAACACCCCGCCACCTTTTGCCAGATCTGGTGCGAGTTTCTTAACAAGCTTTCATGTCTCTGTGAAGAAACTATATGTGGCCACACATAGCAAGACGGTTATGCAAGAACAAACACAAATGACACAACAGAGTACTACTGTGTTGATACTTGAGTGTCTTGAATGCTGCAACACATACAAAGCTTCCGACACGAGCATTTACTACAGCTAGAACAAAAAGGCAAAGCAAGGAAGAAGGAAAAATTAGCAGCAAGAGATGTGAAATACAACCTAACGATCAACAATCAATGTATACTAAAAATTCAGTCCATGTAGTAAGAAGAAATGTAACATGTAATTTAGCTTCCCAAGATGATAGTTATAATGCGAGAACAGACTGACGACAAAGGGACATGAAGGAGACCCTTTGTCGTCGTTCTGTTCTCGCGCTATAACTATCATCATGTCATACCAACTAGCCCAAACTGCCGCACTTCTTAGTTTCACAGGATCACAAAAGACACGTACTGGGTGCCTTCTGGAGGGCATCGATGAAACGGCCAAAGTGGTACTTGGTCTCAAAGGTGGCAAAGGCCATCTCCTTGGACAGGCACTTGTCGCTCTGGGGAAACCTCGGCTCCCCCGACAACCCAATGAGACCAACCTGAAAGGTAAGATGCACGAAACCGGAGGTATTGCTTTGAGTAATAAAGTCAACTACCTCCTTAAGAGACATGCGCAGACGGACCACAATTGTGTTACAGGTTCAGGCCCCAACAACTGAAGTAGAAACTTGAGCAAACACTAAAACTACCAGACAGACTACTGATAGGACATTTAATAATGTTAAGGTGCTAACATGCATCAACTTATACAGTGTGACATGCATTAACATGAAAGGGGCCCTGAAACACTTTTTCGAGTAACTATGGAACTAATTTCCTGGAAATGCGTACTGCTTCACAAGTTCAACGCCACAAAAATTTCAAGAATCCGTGCAGTAAGCGGAGTTACAAGAATTTGTCACACGCTGCGATCGCATTCTCTCTTCTCTAGTCCTGATGAAAGCGCTGGAAGCTAAGCATGGAGAGATGGGAGGGGCGAACAAAAGACGCCACGTGCGTCTCCTGACCTTGAGCACTTTTTTCCCTTTTTTTTTTCGAATACGCAACTTTTCAATACGCAAGTCAGCCAATGGCTGATAATCGGTAATCTATGTGTGATTTTTGAGCGTCTCCCGTCAATTGTCGAGGGAAGACAAAGCAATTTTTAGCTGACTTCGATAAATTATTATGAATTCCAGGCCGCGTGTTGCGCTATAACATTTGGCTTGGGTGTTCTCGGGAGCCTCTACTACTGATCGGCAGCGTTTTCTGACCATGCTCAAAAAGTTTTGCAGGGCCCGTTTAACAGAGATGGGTCTAGGGATAAATTACTAGTCTACAGCAGTTTAGAGATTCTAGCCTCTGCCTCTGTCATATGCTCGAGCTGTTACATGCTGTTTGTTTTCATATATTTGGTGAATTCATCAATACAAGAAGAGCTTACCCTGTCATGGTGGGACAGCGTTGACAGGACGTACTTGGCGACTGCCTTGGCTGTGACGAGCTGCTTGGGGCTCAGCGAGTTGCCGTGGTCGATCACAATGACCACATGTTTCGTGTGTGGTTGCACCGTGGCCAGGTAGATGTCCCTGATATGACAAAAATGAGGTCGTGACCGTTATTTACTACCAGAGCAAATTGTACTGTGAAACAACATAATTCCCTCTCTGTCCCACGCGCTGTGAATCAGTCTGTAAAATCTGAGCTTCGTGGCCCAACTTGCTTCCGTATTTCCAATCGCACGATAACGCCACGAAATAAGGCGAATCAATTGAGGGACCTGTTTCCTTATTAATCACAACCTAAGAAGCCAACAGATTACAAAACAATGGGAAGCATGCGTAACACTACCTGTAGTTTTTAACTCAGCAAGTATGGGGAAAAGAGAAATGAATGTGGACAAATGAAAGCTTTCCACTAATCGGGTTCCAAGCCCACTACCCCAGCATTACACACTATGGGTTCATTTCCAACTTGCACCAACATTGGATGGAACAAGTGGTCATAAGTTCTGACCATATTTAAGCCTAATGGCTCTTGATAAGACAATTTATGAGCGGTTAGCTGTTTGAGCAATTATGAAATATTAAAGGCATTCTTCAATATATGTGCATGTGTAAAAATGAAAAAAAAAAAAAAACGTGGTTAACCCTATATAGTGCTTCAGTTTAATGTACACTCCGAGTGAATATCTCTCTATAATTTATACATAAACTAGTGCATAGATATGACTACTGTTAGTAACTGTCTTGCAAATGCTGAGCAATATTAACTCCCAGACATAACCCTTTTAAACACAGTAACCTTATTTGGGAATTCGACTGAATTTTGCCATTTTTGCTGACTGCTGTCAAAGAGGAGAGCGAGCACACTGAGGTTATGGTAAAACAAACATTCGCGTTAACTAAAGTTTCTTCATACCACTTCCGGGTGAAATATTTTTCTATATGTGACTGCTTTAGTGATGACACCGCCATGTTTAATAAGACGCTAAAACATGAGGCGTTTCGACAAGAATTTCAAAATTTTCTTTTCTTTAACCTTTTTAGGAATGCTTATTGCCATCAGACAACATGTAACTTGTGTAGGTCATTCAATTGGTTTTATGAATAAATGTAGAATGACTGACTAGACAATAATCATATAATTAATTACTTTGTAACGGCAAATAATGGCTATAAAATACTATGTGACTTGTTCTAACACTTTCACTCAATTTATATTAGATCTCTAGAACCATGGCATCAAATTAATTAAATTTCAAACAACTAGAGACAATTGATCATAATGTGTGTCATTAAGAGATAACAAAACGCCCGAACCAGCCACTCAAAATTACACGTAAACTCACTACTTATACCAACACAAGCTCACCTATGACGAAGGTCGTCAACGTGCCGGCACGACCACTTTCTGACTGTGCTGTAGGCGGGGTACTCCGTGTGGATGCCAGCAGTCGACACAAAGTACTGCCACTTGATCGACGGATGCAACTCCAAGTTCTTGCGGAACACTGGAGACAGTGAAACGATGTAGTGATGACTAAGTGTTGCGATGTGCTCACTCTACAGTACCCCCATTTCCCAGTTGAGAGTGAATGTGAGTTCAGATAGGTGCGAGAGGGTATACATGTGAGCGACGGCCGGAGAGAGTGAGCAGACGTAATAACAGAAGTGAGCGAGTGCGAGAGAGATTGATGAGCAAAAGAGCGAGTGCAGACGTCAAAAATTATTCCCGACTGCTTCAAGTGAATGTTCACTCATTTTACCTGCCAATCGTGTAATGAAAATATAATATCCTCCATTTCTTATAATAAAGAAGTAAGCATCTGCTAATCCAGAGACAATACTACAACACAGTTCCTTACACAACACCAGGTACAGAAAACATTTAAAACTGTTTATCAAATGAGATCACAAGACATGCGGGAAACCAGTATGATAAGGAATGCCTGATTTAGAATCAAGGCATATAATGTGGGCCACTTTTAAAACTTGGAACTACTGCAGCATTCACTGCCCAATTACAATTAGCTGCTCTGTTTCATGCTGCGGCATTATCTATGTACCCCTGAGAAGGATGTTTTCATGTTCTAAAAGCAAAATGTCAATAAAATCGGAGGTTGTTAATAACCACCAACCATCAGTAAGGTTTGGTCCAGGACTGAAAACGCCTTTGGGGAGGGACAGAGGCGCCGTGTCACAAGTTGTTGAGTTTGTGATCTCCGTGCCGAAGTGGTTGTCCATCCTGAGGAGAAAAAGAGGGAGAGAAAAGGAAAAAGCAAATACGTAATTCTTGTAAGTAATTGGAACACAGGGGAACGAAAAAAAGAAAGTGAAGTCATATGAGCCGTCACCTATTTGTCCTTGCAAGCTGGAACAACGTCACTGTGCCATGCCAACAATCAGGGCTACACTTGGGAAGTTTTTTTCAGGGGGTGTTTATGTGTAGAATGGCTAAATCTGGAAACTGGTGCTCGAGGGGAAAGTGTGTAAATGTACTTTAGTATCACCCGAAAAGTTAAAAGCACGAAAAAATTTAGGGGGAGTGTCAGAACCCCCTTCAACTACCCCGTATTTACGGTCCTGCCAAGAATGACAAAATTTTCCTTTACTTCTTCATCTATTTTGTGCCACCAGCATAGCTGAAAGCAAGTTGAAGAGGCCAGAAATATTTATCACTTACAAATCTGTACAAACACATAATATCACAAAGACACAATAACAAAGCAGGAAATAATTGAAAAAGAAAAGAATGCTGCGTGACCTAACAACCACTACAAGAAAAAACCTAAAGTTGTGAAAGATTCACGAGTGCGTTTATAGATAAACTGAATGTGGTGTATATTCTACAACAACGGGGAATAGACAATTCCACTTGCCCAAATGGGTTTTCAAATGTGTAACAATGATTTAAGGAAACCAAAAAATTTCCGAGAATGACAAAAGTGTTCAGCACATCTAGATACTAAATGTGTGTCTAAAATCAACATGAAATCAAAATAAGTTTGTGGCAAGAGGCATTTAGGCCACTGACGCCATCAGCACTGATGATATCGGCTGCCTTCCTTTCTAAAAAGATAACTTTCACCACCACGGCGGTGAAAGCCTGCGCACAGAGTTGATTTGGCAGGAGCTTCAAGATTTTTGTTGCTGAAGAACAGAATTTTCAGATGACCTGCAGGAAAAGTAAAGCAAATGAGAGTTAAAAAGGAACTCACATCAACACACTTGGGTCCATCAAGCAGCATGGGTTAACCGCTGGAAATGCGTAACGCTGTCGAAACCTGTAGACCTCCTCCACAACGTCCGAGCTGCGATTGAGAAGTGCCACGTACGACTGCAGCTTCTTCTGCAGCTTCTCAGCGATCTGGAAGAAGAAAAAATAAACTAAGTAAGCTACAGAGATAAAGGCCTTTTTTGTGATGATGACCATTCTTTCGCATTTGTGTGAAAAAAAAAAAAAACGGTAACACTACGCAACTATTTCAATCGCATACGGGATAACCACGCCATTACAGGGGCATTAACAGAAATTTTAAAAGGTGAGTGTTCTCCGGCAAAAAATTTTCCTGTATGGCTATGAGTGAGTTTGAAGCTCAGTAAATGCTGATGAGACACTTTCTCATGACATAGAAAGGGTCCTTAACACTTCTCCGTGTAATCATCTAATCGCTTCAATAAAAGAGCTTATTGCCTCACAAATCGACTGTTGTAAAAAAAATTTTTAGAATCCATCAAGTATGAGCAAAGTTACAGGGATTTGCTGCATGCTTAAAAAGCTTTCGCTATCATTTCATGCCAGCAGGCGTGCTGAAAGCTATGCAGGAACGGGGACGATAAGAAGGCACGAAGATGCGTCTTTTCATTAATGCATGTCATGGCCTCCGCATTCTTTCTTTTTTTTTTTGCTTCAATCATGCTGGTCACTTTCAGCGCGACTGTGCGAGCGCGAGCGGGCACACAGCAGCATTTCGCGGTGGCCATGGTAACTATGCGGCTCACAACGTTCAAATCGGCCAACAGCCGCGGCTTTTGCACTGTTTGTAGATGTAGAAAGAAAAGGGAGCGATTCTTCGCGGACGTTAAGAATTCACTGTCAATTAGAACCACAGGCTGTGCTATAATGTTAAGCTTAAGTATTCTCAAGAGTCTCGACTGCCGATTAGCCGCATTTTCCCACCATGCTGCAAAACGTGTTTCAGGGCCCTTTTAAAGCTTACTTTGGCATGGCACACCCACTGACATAAACCCTATCATGACGTTGGGCTGCAGCATCCACAATCGAACCCCTTGGTAAGAGACATTGATATACAAGTGGTTATAAGAGTCACCAGTAGGCCTACAGTAAAATACAGGTTGATAAAAAAATGCACACATAGTATCCCGCTTACAAGAGACAACTCATATAAAAGACAAGACTTTCTGTCTGAAGCATGCCTCTTATGAAGGGGTTTCACTGTATTTTAGTGAGTTCAAGCTCTAGTATTGCTAGTTATGATGGCATCAGGTACTAAAACATTCAATATGATCATTTGTATGCATTAAAACGAAGTGGAGCGGCGGTTAAAACGTCTACAGTGTTTTGACATCTACAGTGTTTTGACATGAGGATGCTGTGAGAATTAAAACTAGTTTTAAAAACAAACTATATTTACTTTTTCAGTGTGCACTCATGCTTACCAGCATATTTTATTGCCTCCTAAGGACCTAGCCTTTCATTTGATTAAAAAAAGAAAGAAGAAGAAACTGACGATCGAAAACTTTCCTGTACCTCTTTTAAAGTCGATGAGCAGAACCAAGGATGCACGTTAATCTGACACAATTATTTATTTATTTATATACTGCAATCTCAAGCAGGTGTGATACATTGATACATAATATTAAAAAAAGGCACAATAGATTTCAAAGAAAACACATGAAGTGAAAAATACAATGCATACAGATACAAAATAAGGCCAAGAAATGTTTTTGTTTATAAAGCAGGCGTGCCACAATCAGAAACATTGATGGACTATGCACAAGTGTGAAATAAGCATGAACACAAATTTTAGCACCACCATAAATGAAATGCACGAGAAAATTCCGGTGTTCTTTAACATGCCACAGTAAGTAAACATTCATCACAGGCAGCTCGCTCAAAAGCAGAAAAATCCACAAGGACATTGAAAGTTGACATTACTACGATGTAGTATCAAGACTATGCATTTTATAGAGTAAAAAGAGTGGTGCCTATTGGCAGCGTTAACAACTGCAGCACTCATGACATGAAGAAAATAATTTGTGGTATTTTCACAGCATGATAATTTAAGTGCGAACAATGCTGTAACAGTAGTCACCTTTCTTTCATCTTATCCATATGTCCCTCATTTAACTTATAATCAATAAACAATCAATTCTTGTTTATCTAAATCCCTTTTAGAAGAACAAAAAACACAAAATTTGCTTGACTGACTGATTGATTTGTGGGGTTTAATGTCCCAAAATGACCATATGATTATGAGAGATGCCATAATGGGGGGCTCCGGAAATTTCGACCGCCTGGGGTTCTTTAACGTGCACCGGAATCTGAGTACACGGGCCTACAACAATTCTACCTCCATTGGAAATGCAGCCGCCGCAGCCGGGATTCGATCCCGCGACCTGCGGGTCAGCAGCCGAGTACCTTAGCCACTAGACCACCGCGGCAGGGCCAAAAGTTGCTTGACAGATGTCTAAATATTCTGATATATTACTGTTCGTCTTATTAAACAATTGTCAAGTCTCTGACGGATGGTGCCAAAGAACACGAGTACTACAGGACACTGGTGCAGGAATTTTGCTTCACTATAGCAAACTCCATTCAATAAACGATTCACATATAAAAATGACACAACAGACACATTTTATTCCTTTGTTTTGACTCGCTGCAGCTGCTTGGTGTTTGTTTAAAAAGTGAACTTTGGAAAAAGCTTGGGTGACATTATTTCACTTGGTATAACTGAATTGCTGCTGGTTTTCCAACGCGAGATCTGTAAGCAACAAGGGTGGATAGGCAGAACCACTGAATGTATTCCCTTTCTTCAAAAAATGATCCACAGCCAATACGGCAAAATTTCACCCTATGTTTCTGCTCATTTTGCTAAGGCAAACTAATGTGGAGTTAACGTAGCTACTGCATTTCTTCCCATGGCTGAGAAGTCAGAAACACTTTTGTCGCTCCATCATTCCTCAGTTCGTGGTTGCCCTATGTACCAACTGTATCCTGAAGTGCGAAAGAAGAGGCAGATTATCTCGAGAAGAGCATGTCAGCCATTCCATGCAGAAAGAGAGGAGCATCTCAACATCGTAAGACAATGCAACAAGCCCTTGAAGGCATACGGCATTCTTAGAAGCATAACAGTTGCACAACGAGAGATAAAACGAGAGAGGTGATGGAAAAAGAAGAGCACCGATAAAAATCTCAACAAAAGGTGCCCCATCGACAACTTAAGACAATGCGAAAACACTTGAACGTATGCTGTGTCAAGTGCACCCCTGTTTTCACGGGGACACAAGAAAACTAGCGAGACAAACCGAGGTGCAGAAAAAGATGTCAAGACGGGAACGCAAGACGAGGGCCAGATAGGAAACCGAACAAAAGGGGCTCCTTTCAGGCGCCTTAAGACAATGTCCAAGTACTTTTGCAGACATGCTGAGCACATGGCCTTATCTCCGTCTTGAGATAAAGAAAAGCTAGGCCATACAAAAAATAAGATGGAATGACAGCCCCGTGTCTATGTGAGCACCTGGGCTTATATGACACTCTAAGACAATGTACTGTGTACACCAGTTATGAATGCAAGTGCAACATAAATGACTTGAAAGTAGAACACGAAACAAAAATCATATACAAAAGTGATCTTCACTGTTCCACTTCATCGTCAAGCACGTAAATATTTGATCATAGAGCTTTGTACTAAAGAGATAAAATCTATTCAAACCAATATACTTGAACCCCACCTGTGTATCACATGTCTCGCCCAAGTAAGTGAGCTTTTGATGTGCGCCACTTGCTTTGTTAAAAGTACTCTCAACCAGACAGCACGAGCATTGTAAAGAACAAAGTTCCAGGCTCCATTTGCGCTAGTGTTTCTTTTAACGAATGAACATTCAAACATCTTTTGCAGGCTTCTGTATTGGCTGCTTCGATTCGAGTAAATGCTGTGGACGTAATAAAAAGTACGCTGCTTTTATTTAGTTCCGCTTATCAGACTGTGTGCTGGAGCAATTCCAAACCACAACACCAACTTTCCAGCTTCATCATCTGCAACGCAGTCCCCCACCGAAATTTCATGCTCCGTCGCTTTCCACAGTGGCTCGAGGAGAGGTACGCCGCAGTGTCCGCGACAGACGTCCACTCTATCCGCTACATGTGCAGCGACAAGACGACACAGCCAATGACAGCTTCAGTGTGAAGAAATGAAATAGATATGGCTGCAGGGATGGACACTCCCTTCGACATCTCGGCATACTACAATCACACACTTGCGTGTCGTCGCGCGCAACGCCTCTCCTTCTCCGTGGGGGGGACAAAAAGAAAAAAAGTAAAAGAAATCGTTGCATTGAATGCTGCCACAGAGCAGCGACGCAAGAATGAAATTCGGTATGGCGAACAGGCGAAGTTGGGGGTGCCAAAACCGGCTCGCCTTCGCAGAAACGTCGTCACGACGAGAATGCAGCTTCCAGTGCGGGACGTTCTCTCCCTTGTCCTCTCCCGTCTTCCGCGCGCGGTGGTCAGCGCGAGAACAACACACAAAAGACAACGGGCACCATTGCTGCGGCCACGACGAGAGAAGGCGCGATGATGATCGTGCGTGGCAAAATAAAGAAGAGCAAGTTAAGACAAAAATGAACGAACAGCAACAAGGATGAAGAGGAGCAGAGGGGGGGTCTAGTAACACGCGGTGCCCCGCTGAGAAGCCGACAGGCTTCGCGAGTGGAAGGAAGCCTTCCACGGTGCCGCAAAAGAGAGACGAGGGTGAGAGAATCGAGTGAGGGTCGAAGACGACAGGCTACAACAACGACGATCCGGTGTGAGCCGTAACGAATTACGCGCCGCCAGGGGTCAGCGGAGGCGCCAAGTCTGGGACGGACCCCACGGAGGAATAGCGAGCGATGCGCCACCTACCGGCTACGAGGGGAACTAGAAATAGGCGGGTTGATGATGGCTTCGGGAAGGGGGGGGGGGAAAGCAGCAAAGGAACGAGAAGATGATTCCCCCCCCCCCTTTTCCACCACCCGTTCATCCGAAATTCGTGCGCTAATGCTAATGGTTCCGGAGCTGCCGAGGCCCATTCTTTTTCGTGGCTTGGAGCGCGCGCGCGCGCCCTGTCTTTTTGTGCGCGAGAGTTTCGTGTTTCCGATTCCATTAGTGCCGCACGCACAAGAGAGCCACGTTCGAACGTGCTGGTCGGACGACGGCGGAGAATAAGAGAGAGAGTCGAAGAAGTGACTTCGTTCGGAACATCGGGACGACTGGAGCGCGCGTTCCTCCAATGGCTCCCAATCCGAAGAGAGTTTTCCTAGCTGAAGAGACGCAAAAGCCGGAAGGAAAGTCTCTTTTTCACAGAGACACAGAGCCGTTCGCGACAGCGGATGTCTCTCTCTTTGTTCGACGCGTCGTACAGCAGTGCTCGCAGTATAATGCTATACGTGCGAAGTCTGAAATCCCATTAGTATTACTTCCCGTCCCGCAGTGTCGTGGCGGGGCGAGAAAAAAAAAAAAGAAGACGAGAGAAAAGGAGTGGAGAAATCACGTTTTCCCGAAGGGCGATAATCCAATTTCGCTTCCGCAAGAAAAGAAGGGGGGGAAAGGGGCTAGGCTCATGCATCGATTCAACGAACGGCCTGCAGCGCGACAGTGGCTGATGAGAAAGCCGGGGTAGAGTACTTGCCGAACAAACAAGATGCAACGACGCAACTGATTACGTGATCGTAATATGGGATAAGATCGTTTCGATGCGGGCGACGGAGGAATGGACGGCCGCCAGGGATCAGTGCGAAAGATAGAAAGCGAACACGGGCTGTTCCCTGTCAATGCTGCATTGTTTATTTTCTTTTCTTTTAAACATAGCATTCGTCCAAAGAGCTAATAGTATATGTGCTGCTGCTACGACACTGCTAAGGCCGGTTGATTGATTTGTGGGGTTTAACGTCCCAAAACCACCATATCATTATGAGAGACGCCGTAGTGGAGGGCTCCGGAAATTTCGACCACCTGGGGTTCTTTAACGTGCACCCAAATCTGAGCACAACTGCTAAGGCCGGCTTTTTATTCTTTTATTGAGTACCTTCCCCACATTTGTGGTAACCATAGCGCAAAGACTGCAGTCTACGAGAAGCATTCCGTCCCGTCGTTTTCGACGCGACGACCCCCTGTGTTTTTTGGCCGAAGGGCACACCGCGGTATGCTGCATACATACACGAAGGCCACCGCCGCCAGTGTTCCTCCCGAGTAGTCGGAACGGTACGCAACCGCAACTTCTCTCGAGCCGGGGGGGTGCGGTATCGCATCGCCAAAAATGCCCGGCGCCAGAAAGCCACGGCGATGAAAAAGAATGCCTGCCCTTTCTCTGCGGAAATGGAGAGTTCGGATGACACCGCCACAAACTATACAAGGCACGCACCCTCCAAAGCCGGCCCGTATGTAAGTATACGAAGAAATGCAGCGCACAAAACAGAAAGAGGTGGATAAAAATCCAAACAGATCGGACGCATCGCGCACATATACTGCACAACGTTCCACGCGCGATACCGACGAGAAAGGAATTCCTCCTATAAGCCTCGCGGGAAAGTTGGCGCGCGCGCTGCAATAAGAAAGCTCGCCGTCGTTCTCGGTGCAGCGCAGACAAGATGCACGTGATAATAAAGAAGAAAAAAAAAAGAGGCTTGTCGCCGACAGGGGAGCTCGTCCGCCGAGGGATGGCGCGCACGTCGTGAAAAGGACGGCCAAGACGCAGCGGCGCCAGACGCATACCGAAAGAGAGTCTTGACAGTTAAAAAAAGCCGTTGTTCCGGAACAAACAAAAGCGTTTCATACTAAGAAAGTGCCCAGAATATATATATATATATATATATATATATATATATATATATATATATATATATATATATATATATATATATATATATATATATATATATATATATATCTGCACAACTCCTGAATAACCTCCTTCTTCTCTAAGCGCCCACGAGGGAACAAAAGGCGAAAGCAAGCGACAGAGAGTCTTCGCCGAAAGCGGCACATCCAAAGCCTCCGAGCGAAGCCAGGGCGCTGCCGACGACACCGACAAAGAAAGGGCGGCCGTATTCCAGTCCCGTTTTAGTGGTATACGCGAGCGGATATGGCCCGTGGGCAAACAGGAGAGATAAATAAAGATCGTCCGAGCGTGCCGTCATAAAAAAACGCGCGCGCCACCGCCACCATTGTGGAAGCTGCAGTCTGCAGCAGCAAATGCGCGCTCCGCCGAGCACTACTACAGCCTTTTTTTTTCTTTTTTTTTACAGGCGGTAAAGGCACAGCGGCAAGGCTCCTCTGCGAGCATAGAGAAATTTACTATATAAAGAGTGGCCACTCGCGCCTTTTCGCGGCCCAGCAAGAAAGAGTCCAACCAACCGCTAGGTGGCGTTCCAATGCTCGCTTTTACTCCCTCGTCAAAACATATAATAGCCGCCTCGGGAGGACAACGAAAACCCAAGATTCGCGTCAAATTTTCCCAAAAATGAAATTTTATTGATTTGTGCAATTTTCGGTATCCGCTCTACATCGTGTCCCGCTAAGTACGTTTAATGCATTACCACAAAAATCAGTAAAATCTGACCAGAAAGTGTTGTCTTCCTGCATTTGTATTGCACAAAGGGTGCGCATTCATGTGGTTCATATGTGCTGTACATGTATTTACGCCGTGGAAGCATGAGTGTGTAGCCTAGTGTAATAAAAAAAAAGAGTGTGTAGCCTAGTGGTAAAGACACTGGCTTTCGGAGCACGATGTTACGGGTTCGAATCCCTGCATCGGAAAGACAAATTTTTATAATTTTATTTGCGATGATGACATTATCGGGTCTGACCGGCCACTCGTAGCGCTGAAAGCAGCCCAGTAGCTCGGCCGCAGGGCCCTACGGGAATGTCCGCTCTTTAGGTATGTTTCTATATGCTGTGAGTTGAGCATGGAGCGACAAGGAAGAAGAAAAAGAAGTGAACACGACAGAAGGTTGTCCGCCTCAGGAGGACAACCGCTGCGCCGTGCTCCCGACCGGGTTGCAGAAATTAGGTGCCTTCTCTCATCTAACCACTACCACCCACCGTCAAAAAAGGAAACGCGGCGTATTACGACGAAGACACTTCTATTTTCTAAGAATACCATCGTACTTTTACGAAGCCCGTTTCCGGAAAGGCACGCTCACTAGAAAATAGTTTTTTGGCAGGCAGTTGGGGGCGCCGGTTCAGTAAGACAGAACGTTAAGTTTAGGATGCGGGAAAAGAACGAGAAAAAGCCTCTCTCCAGAAGGCACTCCTTCAAGAGTGGCAGCTCGGGCTAGTTGGTATGACATGACGATAGTTATAGCGCGAGAACAGAACGACGACACAGAGACAAGTGTGCACTTTGTGTCCTTCTTGTCTCCGTGTCGTCGTTCTGTTCTCGCGCTATGACTATCGGCACTCCTTGAGCTACGTTCAGCTGATATAAGAAGGCGGTCAGGGAAAACAACTACGAACATGTTCTGTGTGTACACTGCCCAAGTGCAGATGCTGCCACTAATTTTAGGGGGATGGGGGGCGGTTGCTTAAAGTAAAACCAGAGATGGGCGTTCCTGACTTGCTTTTGGTAGGTACTAACACAGCCCTTCAATAGTACTACCATCACAAGAACCACATGTTAATTTGGCCCACTCTTTTTTTTTCTGATTAGCGATAAGAGGTGAACGACAGGCATTGAAGGGTTGTGGTAGGGGTGCTGACGCAGACGACACAGTGTGGGGGAAGGGAGTCGTTCCCACCACCCTCCCTCCCCCCTCTGGATCCGCCACCGATACTGCCTGCAATCGATAGCTGTGATCGGTTCATGGAATGGCCCGAAACGTGCGTGGCGGAACTTAGTAAATCCAAAAGAGTGGCGTCATTACTGGGTCCGTTACTTTTTTTACTTTACATTAATGACCTTCCTGACATTATACACATGGCTCACTGCGTTCTATATGCTGATGATACTACCATTTCCATTGCTGATAGATGTATTGACAACGTCACTAATAAACTAAATGCTGTACTTTGTAACGTGTCAAAATAGTGCCAGGAAAATTTCTTAATTATTAATCCAAATAAATCTAAGTTTATGGTTTTTAGATCAGCTCAACGCAAGTCAGCTCAACGCAAGTTAACTTCATCACCACAGCTCACAGTTGACTCTCATTTGATTAATATCAGCGACAGTGTATCTTTTCTTGGCGTTCACCTCGACGCTAACCTTAACTTCGCTCTCCATATTGCTCACATTAGAAAAACGGCAGCATTCGGCATTCGCGCATTACTCAAAGCTCGCTCATATTTTTCTCATAAAGCACTCATTTCACTTTACTTTGCATTCATTCATTCTCATATCACTTATGGCATCGCATCATGGGGGAATACTTACCAGTGTCATCTTTCATCCGTACAACATCTACAAAATCGAGCTATTCGCGCTGTTTTTAACTGTTCTCGCGACAGTAGCGCCGCTCCCCTTCTTCAATGCAATAATATCTTAACTGTTAACTATCTATTCAGGTTTAATCTAATTATGTTTTGCATAAACAAATAAGAAATCAACTTTCTGCTAATTTCATTGATCCTAAGATGTTGGTTAATACTAACACAACCAGGTTTGCGGCTAATAACTTTTTACTTCCTAAGGTTCGTACTAACTATGGTAAATCATCTTCTCTCTTCTGTACCATCACCATATGGAATAATTTGCCCACTTCGCTAAAATGCAGTTTCTTTATTTTCATTTAAAAACCCATTAAAAGAGTACCTGTTAAATAGTTGATCTATCTTCTTTGTGTTGCTTTATGCTGTATTATTTGTTTTTTGATTTCATGCCTTTTTGTATTCATTCTGCTTTATATATTTTTGCTTCTACGATTTTAACAGCTGCTTGTGTTTTTATTATTTGTAATGATCACCGAGGGTTCCGTTGCAGTCTTGTACTTTGGGACCCTCTTCTGTATATTTTACTCCCTGTAACATCCTTTTATGACATGAGAATAAATTGATTGATTGATTGATTGACTGACGACTTTGTACCTCGATTTCAAAAAGGGCGATCGTACACAGAGAATTGCAGTTGACACTTGTGGCAGCAGCAGTAAGCATTGAGGATTGTCAAACTTCCACGCAGATTTGTCGATTGTAATAAAAAGCCGATTGAGATCAGACTTAGCCACGGTACATATTCTTTTATGTGGCCAAGTGCCCCGGTTTTTACTCACGCGTCTTCGGCTGCAAGTCCAATGACTTATTAATTTTTTTTCTCAGAGAAATACTCTAAGAATACCCTTCGGATATAGAGAAGTCTAGGTTTACGGGAAGAAATTAAAACGTCAGGAAACCTTAGGATAGTTCTAGCGCAAGAACAGAACGACGACACACAGACAACAAGGACACGTCGTCGTTTTGTTCTCGCGCTATAACTATCGTCATGTCATACCAACTAGCCCAAGCTGCCACACTTCTAAGTCGGAAAACCCTTCCACACATATTAAGCGCATCAAGTATACGTCGCCACCAACGTTTTCTAGACTTTGGTCGCCACCAACGACAGCGGAAAAAAAAACAAATAACACAAATACGACAACGACCAGAATTCGCAGCGGCGGCGTTCTCTGTGTGGTCGCGTCGCGCAGCTCGAACAAGAGAAAATAGAGGCGGTGGGGGAATAGTCGCAGGCCGTAGCTAAGCCGGAGCCAGCCAACCGCGCCCGGCTTATCTTAATGGGGAGGGGGGGGGGGGGTTGGTTTACAAGGGAGGAAGGAAAAAAGAGGGGGAGGGAGGGGGGCAGTCGCCGCTTTTAAGACTCGCCGCCGCCGCCACCGGACAAGCCCCGACAAGCATCACATCGCGGCAGCAGCAGCAGACCACCGTCGTCAGCAGAGCCGCCTTTTACTACTTCTGTTCCTGCTCTCGCGGCAGCGCCACTTTTAAAAATGCACTACAGACGATACCACCGCACCCCCCTTCCTCCAGCCGTTTTCCAACCCTCTATCTTCAACCGACATTCTTACCCCCCCCTCCTCCTCCTCCTCCTCGCTTCCTCCTCAACGCCACAACGCAGGCTATCCCACTCGACTTCCTTCTTGACTCCTCGAAGAGGAGAACCGCTGTCGCCTCGCCATCCAACGTGGCAGCGGCGTTTCACGAATACTCCCTCCCCCCCCCCCCTTTCAAGAGAGTAGTACTCTGCCGCAGACAGGCAACTCAACTCCGGATGCGAAGATGCTAAACGCCAGATTCATAACAGTCCGCATGCGAAGGGAATGAGTGTCGTTCGCAGGCTCAAAGGGTCATACTTTAACCCTTTCTTTCTTGTACCCGGAGGAGGTGGGGGGGGGGGGGGAATCCGCCGCATTTATGCATGCGACACAGGGGGCGTCCTTTTTCTATACCGTGGTGCAGAGAAGAGGATGTTGGCCACAAAGGAAGTCGGGAGAGCCGCCTTTCAGCGCGGAGAACCATCCTTCTTGGTCCCGCTTTACTTTTACAGCGAGAGAGAGCGGAGACCAACCGACCGTCATCAATACGGGCGTTTCTTTCACGCGCCGCTCTGCGAAACCGAAAGGTCCGTTTCAGAGTGCCGCAGAGTGGCGGGGAACGAAAGGAGAGTCCGGGTCACGGAGCACCCGGAATGAACCCCGGCTATTCAACAGCTCCGCAACCGCACGTGGTATATACACCGTCAAACATACGCCAAACACCACCCTTCTCTGCATGTTGTCCGGCATTCCGATCTATTCAATACCGACCCACTGATGGCTTCCCTCCGCTAGCAGTTGTTGGTCACCGTAACTCAAGTCGTGGGGAGGCGAGGCACATGCCGCATTGAAAATCCGACGATCGGCTTACGATGACTACGCGTACAACACGCATAGAAATGAGCGAACGAAAATTTGAAGGACCCTGCCAATCCCAAAGCGTGTTCGGCGAAAGCCTGTGCCTGACGAGAAAACGTTGCTGCGCGCGCCGCTCAGCCGTATACGTGGTTGCTGATCGAGTGAAGGGGGAAATGACACAGCTGTTGCCACACAACTGCTGCTACGCGACGCTAAACCATCACTTCACAGCAGAGTGTGATGGGGAGGGAGAGACCACAGCTGGCACCGTTCCAGGTCACGGACGGTCGGACGCAGCGAGTATAAAAACGATGAACTTCAACCGCGTCATTACTTAAGCCGGCGAGAATTACGAAAGCATCGCACAATGTTACAAAAGAAGAATGTCATCTTTTTTGAAAGACATATACTTTCTTAGTGCACAGGGAACGTTTTCAGAAGGAAGATAGAGCCGAGAGAAAGAGGAAGATAGAGCCGAGAGAAAGGACAGAGGACATGCCATCTTACTTTTCTTCTCAGTCTCAAAGTGCATACCCGTCCCCCCCCCCCCGTCCCCCACGAAGGTGTTCTGCACCTGACGTGGTTCTGCATAGCCCATCTTCGACCAAGTGACCACGTCGTGTGATGACGTCATTATGTGACGGCAAAAGTTTTGTCGATCCCCGGCGTCATTAATCATGTCCCATTGCTACTAAGGTCCCTAGATGAAACAAGGTAGCGTCACTCATTGTTCTCGAGCCGTCCTCCTCACTCTCTCGATTACTCCTCTTTTTCTCTGATATCCGCGTCTGTAATTGGTGCATTACTTGCACGTGATCTCGCAAATGGCTGGTGGTGTTATTTATTATTATGCAAAAGGTTCAAAACGAGTACGCATGCGCATATGGCTCCAGCCGGATTCTCGCCGTGACCAAAGACAAAATCGTAGCCAGAACATAAACTGAAGAGGAGGAGCGTTTCGGTGTGCGCTAAGTCGACCAAGATTGTTTCGCCATGCTCGTTCAATGCAACATCTGCGTTTTTCAGCAATGCTGCGTTGCCGTAAACAACAGAAAATGGTTTCGCTCTCTTCAACTTACCTCGTGCTTTCCGAGATGAAGCGCACCATGAAGTGCAACGTGTTCTGTGGTGCAACTATGAACCATTTCACGCGAATGCTTTCGTGCAACTCCGTCAACGTATGTCGACGCGGATATGCGAAGCGAGTTCACTTGTCGGTTTTTATTGAAACGCCAGGCGCGCGTCTAATGCGTGTCTAGTGCATGCCAGTTGGTACAAATACATGTGGGTATGCACGTATACAGAACAGCTGTAGGTTGTAATCAACGCACCTTCAGAAACATTTCACTCTTGACCAGTTCCCGCTTGAGCCGAAACGCGCTGCTTCGAGACACCTCACCAGTAGAACTCTCACTTTTCAGGAAGTTCCCAGCACCGCATCAGAATCACTTGGCATCACGATTGCCCAAATGGGCACATTTAAAAAAAAAAAACGTCATCGCAGTGCTGCTGGACGAGTGTTCGTACCAGTCTGGTCGTAGTTTTTTTTCTTGCGTGTGCACAAGCCGGTTGTAATCAATCGTCACAACGTCACGCCCTGTGGCCACTTACAGGATCCAGCAAGAAGCACGTTCACTGTGTCACAGCACGAACAAAACACAATCGGAGAAGTGGACTAGTTAGAACTGGACGAAATACCGCGGCCATGGAACTAACATGTACTACACGAGACGCCATGGCTAGTGGTGTAAAGTATAGAACTGCCCAACGTTGCCGGTTGAGTAAAGCACATCCCGCTTGCTCTTGTGTTGTGCCGTTTATGTTCATAAAGGTAACTGTTTATTCTACGTCTTATTTCGTTCCATTTTGTTTCATTTACATCTATTCACCGTAGCAACAGAACCCAAACATTCGCTTTTGGATGAAAGTTTTAAACCTTCTAGGGGGCGCTTCAGGCAAATAAGCGAGGAGGAAAAGGGAGGGTGTCGCTACCTTGGAAACTTGTTTCATCTAGGGACCTTAATTGCTACTTCACCATGACGCCATCTATCATCGCATGACTACTTTTTTAAAAGACGATAGTCTTTCTTGGGGACCTTCAACGCGAAAATGTTGGTCTGTCTGTCTATTTGTCCGTTTATCCGCGCTTAACGGTATACCCGACACGAAACGATACTTCAAGCGGCGGACCCCACCCACAGCGCCCACCAACATTGCTCAAGTATTAGCGTTCATGCTTGAGCGATTGTCAATTCGAAAGCAACAACTGCGCATATCTGGGGCACCATAACAACACGTCGACATTTTCTATGTGTGGCTTTGCGCTTGCAAATACACGCATAAGTAATTCTAAGGACCGCAGCGTTTATCACGCTGCGCTGACAGTGCAACAAGATCCTCGAAAAGGCAAGTGTTTCCAACGCTTTGCTAAGACGACACAGTGGCGGCATCTACCCGTCGGCTTGCGTTATACACGTTATCGCCTCCAAGACGGGCGCGCACGCCGCGCGTTTCGTTTTCCAAGATAACTGCCAGATAGCGCTCATGTCTCACGTGTGGCGTGACTCGATGCTCTCGTTCACCTCCGCTGCACGCTCGAGGCACTCTGATGCAGTGCCTCCAGAATCTCATTCACCGATTTTTTTTTTTTTTGCGCAGAACAACAAATAAACGTTTTGCTCACTCTTTCCAGACGCTAGACTATCGTCTTTCGACGACATTTGCAGTGTAACATGCGGATACGGGCCAATTCCCCCCCCCCCTTCATTATTCGAATTGACGCCAACGATCACATTCCGTGTTCAACGGCGCATATGAGGTTTTAGAAGAGCGAGGACATCAGTAGACGTAGACGATAAATACGTGCAGACACGGAGCGCACACATACGATGCAACGCCAGCCGTCGATATAGTCCAAGAGCAAACTATCATGCGGAAGAGCTAATTCTACCGTCCCGACTAGAAACGAAAAGACTTCATTTCGCCACACGCATCCGGCAAATTGAAACATAGCTCCTATATAGCTATGGAAGGTTACATAGCTCCTTCGAAGTCATCTATTGATTGCTTCAAGTTTTCCTGTTTTTCTCACACTATTGGTATTCAGAATGGTCTTCCGGACTCCCTGCGAGAGCTGTCAAACGATGAATTTGTTAAGCCAATTACCAAACGTTTTTCACCAATCAGCTGTGTATACTGTCCTGCTGTTCTTTCTGTTCCTTCAATGCGTATACTCGTTTCTTTCTTTTTCATATTGTGTTTTATTTTTTTGTTTTTACTCACTCCTGCGATATATTGCTGTTCAATATGGCAGCACATGTAAATAATAATAATAATAATAATAATAATAATAATAATCGTAATAATAAGAATAGGTTTCGGCCAGTGTGCTACCTAACACAAGTTGGGATAAAAAAGAGAACCGAGAGGAGGGGGGGGGGGGCACTTAAGCCTACACCAGCGACACCTGCAGGCCATGTTCAACGTTTCATTCTCCCTCAGCGGCTTCTTCTGTAACGTAGAACTTATTATTTTTTCCCATAGATTTCAATATTACTGTACCTCCGGGGCACTCGCAGGAACCGCAAGCACAAAAAAAAAATGCCACAACAGCGCCCGACGACAATGGGAAGACCACCCAACGACCGAGAAAGGCGGCAGCGGCGGGTCGCGCACCGGCTCCATTCCTTCCCTCTACCCCCACTGGCTCTACCCTTCCCTCTACCCCCACTGGCTCTACCCTTCCCTCTACCCCCAACCAGCACGTGCACAACGCGCGCGACGTCTCCTGTTTCGCTTTCCAAAAAAATAAAAATAAAAATGCGAGCTGCCTCCGCCAGTTGCAGCCAGCCACCGACCGGCGCGACAGTTCCCTCGAGTGCCCACCTCCCCCCACCCCCTTTCATCCTGCATATCAATTCACGCGACTCCTGCGCAACCCACTTACCGTGCCCCGTCGTCGCAATGCCAATCCCGCGGACAATGAGTGTCCCCGTGAACACGGGTTTAATACCAACACTACAACGCGCCGCAGCCGGGAAACACGTTCGGCGCAACAACAGGCGAAGAGCGAGATCACGCGCGAATGCAGGGCCGGGTTTTTTTTTTTAGGGGCGAAGCTCCTTAGGGCGTGGGCTGTGCGTCCCCTGTAGCCTGTATGTAGCCACCTCTAGTTTAGTTCTTGCAGTGTTCACTAGATGGCGGTACCGTCCCCTGTATGTAGCCACCTCTAGTTTAGTTCTTGCAGTGTTCACTAGATGGCGGTACCGTCTCCTGTATGTAGCCACCTCTCGTTTAGTTCTTGTAGTGTTTACTAGATGGTGGTACTTGTAGCTGATGATGAAAAGATGCAAGATGTTATAAACTAGAAAGCGGTACTTGTAGTTGATGAAAGACGCGAGATCTTATAAAATAGGAATGATGTCACATATGGCGCGTGTCATTGGTTGAAGGCAATCGTTCGATTTAGTGCGGCGACGTACGCTAGGGGGAGCGATGTAATCGAGTGGGCAAAATGTACAGAGGATTCATGGTTTACCAGGTTTACCTCCGGAGCTTCGCCCACTCATCATCATTCACTTCGTGGATATGGCGGAATTTTTCATAGGGGCGAACGAAGCTCCTTAAAGCGGCACCCGTTCGTCCCTCCTTGTAGTCGTAGTGCGTAACCAGTCTTACGTTTGGACCTACAAAATGGTGCCGGTGGGAGATTTCTACTGTGCGTTGTTGAACAATAGAAAAAATTAGCAGCGTGCGCGTTAACTAAAAGCCCAATTCTCCTGCCTCTCATTCCCCATTAGCAGCCATTGGCATGTACATTGAGCACTATCTGACAAGAGAGGGTTGCTACGTTATACTCGCTGGGTGTAACCTCCTTAGCTTTAGAAAGGTTTAGCGAGCGTTGGGCCGCAGTGCCATGAATACAGTGAACAAGTATATACCATGAACTCGAGGTGGTTAAAGGTGGGAAGTAGACACGAAGCGCAAGCCGTAAACAAGTGTGCGTGTGCAACCTCTCGTTTAGTCCTTGGAATGTCCGCTGGATGGCGGTGCTTCTATATGCGGAATATATGATGAAAAGATGGGAGATGGTGGTACTTGGAGTGTTGACTGGATGGACGAACGGACACAGAGACAGATGCATGGACGCATGGACGGACGCAGGGGTGGATGCATGAACGAACGTAGGGACGGACACACGAACAGGCGCACGCACGACCAGGCGGATGGATGCACGGGCGGTCACACAGACGGACGCATGGACGGACGGAAGCAAGAACGAATGGACGGACGGAAGCAAGAACGAATGAACGGACGGATGCTTGGCCCACTCTCCATCATTCACCCCGTGGATATGCTGCCATTTTTTTTACCGTGCCCTAACACTTTTACAAAGAACGTGAAGCAGCAACGAAGAGTCGCATACGTGCTCAATTTGTTTTTAAAGTGGGTGGCAGATTTCGTCGAATTGTTCGCGGAAAACTCGGAAGGCTAGGGAACCAATGATCATCCCCACCGCAGACGGCAGGTCCACCTGGAGGCGCACCACGCAAGTAAGCAAATCTGACCATGGCCTCCGAGATGGCGGGTGCCCGCGCACCAGCCATCTCGGAGGCCATGATGTGAAGTCGGTCTGAGGACCGCACGCGGGGCACTTCGTAGACGTACCATCTTCTGTCAAAAGGAAAAGGCAGGCCACCTAAAAACCAAATGAGTAACCAAATTGGAGCTGTTTTTAGCTGTGTGCACTTGAAATATGCAAGCACGGGAAAAAGTGACGTGCATTAGTCATAGAAAACTGCAACAAAACGTTCACAGCCATCTCTCGGAGAAAGAGAAACAATAGGTCAGCTTCTGCGCAGTGCATCGCAAGATTGTTATGCGGCGAAGTATACAAATAAAATGAGAAGGGGCCGTTGCTACGGGACACGATGCGCCTCCAAAAAAAAAAAAAAAAACGCGTTTTCTTTTTCTTTGAATAAGACAGGGAAAAAAATTCGAAAAAGGAAAAGTCGAGGGAGCGATCAGAGGCCAACTTTGCCGCTCACAGAGCAATAAGCAGACGTTACACGAAAATCGCTCTGGGCAATCAGGGCAACGATGTTCTCACTTTTCTGGATAGCACACAACGTATCTTTTTTGTTCATTCATTTGTTGGGTTTAACGTCCCAAAACCACGATATGATTATGAGAGACGCCGTAGTGGAGGGCTCCGGAAATTTCGACCACCTGGGGTTCTTTAACGTGCACCCAAATCTGAGCACACGGGCCTACAATGAATTCCCGGCTGCGGCGGCTGCATTTCCGATGGAGGCGGAAATGTTGTAGGCCCGTGTGCTCAGATTTGGGTGCACGTTAAAGAACCCCAGGTGGTCAAAATTTCCGGAGCCCTCCACTACGGCGTCTCTCATAATCAAATGGTGGTTTTGGGACGTTAAACCCCACAAATCAATCAATCAAATCAGGGCCTACAATGAAGGTTTGAACATGTGCGAAGTGAATATGGCTATTGGAAAAAAGAAAAGAGGGCGAAAGCACGTGCACATCGTGCAAGAAGGCCAGCGATACCTGTATCTTGGCAAGATACTTTATTGGTCTAATAAAAAAATTTGATGATGCCGTCATTTTGATGTATCGGGGTTTCGATTTCTCGGCGTTTTTTTTTTTTTCAATTTCCTTTACCATACATTTTTGTGGCTCTTCGAATTTCCCATGTTTCAAACTTCGGCATTCCGATAATTAGTCATTTAGATTTTACGCGTTATCAAATGACACCCAGCTCTTGAAGCTGTCCTTAGGCTAAGCTCTTGAGGTACTTGTCTTCTTTCTTGCACGGCTTGAAGCGCGCCTGATTCGCGAGACCAACCAACGTCGCACGCTCTATATACATCTCCCTCAAAGCGTCCGCATTCTTTATTTCTTTTTCCCAGAATTCCTTCCCGGGTTTCTAAAAGCAACGCGACAAGAGCCCCCCCCCCCCCTCCTTCTCCACCAAACCAGCACTTTTATAGAACGCACAGCGTACAGGCGTGGCGCAGGCTATTCTGCGGACACATTAGCCGCTATTCAAGGCGCGGCGCAGATCAGGCGAGTGCTGTTTTGTTGTTTTTTTTTTCTCTTTAACCATTGCTATTTTATACGAAGTACTCGGGATTCCCAAAATACTTTGCAGCTGTTTGCAAGGGCGGGCCCTTCGGAGTATGTTGCGAGTTTAGTATAGGTTCTATATACGCTTACACTTGTATAACGTTAAAAAAAAATGTCAGCACCAACAGCAGCCATCGCTGTGGCCCTTACAAAGAACTTACATCAGTGCTCCATCCAATAGCGCCTGCTTATTTTCATGACGTCAAGAGCTTCTCAAAGTTAATTTCGGATAGTTTATTTCCTTATAAGTGATGGTAATGGTGATGTCATCGTTGGTATTTTACGAAGGCGGTCTTAGCCAAGCCGTTATTAAAAATTGCCTTGAAAGATGAACAACCAGCAACACCACAGAAAAAGAAAACTGCACATACGAAAAAAGGTCTGTGTGTGAGTGGGGGGGGGGGGGGGGGTCGGAGGAGACGGGTACACGCGCACTAGTCGCATAAACGTCCTCAGTCCTGCATCCACTACGAATTCCACCACAAGATAATTAAACGCCCCCAATGTTTTCGAACTATTTAACATAACCGGCGTAAGACGCCGGCGTAACCGTTCACACATCCTTTCATTGTTTTTCGTATTTGGCGACGAAGACCTAACTGGTCACTGCAGCGATTAACAACCGAGAACCTCTATGTAGTCGTAGCGCAAGGCGACGCTGACAATTAGGCCACTCTCGCAAATGTACACCTCGGTACTTCGCAGGCTATCAATAAGAACCCCACGCCAAAACATTTTTTAAACACATCTCTATCATATATATATATATACGCGCTCAGTCAGTAATGAAGAAAACCTCGTGCCACACGCAACCCCACCCCTCCTTCTTTCCTTCCTTCCAAAAAAATCTGCGCGATGAGTAAATGAAAGAGACAAAAAAAGAGGAGAGAGGAAACCCTTTCTTTCCGTTCAGAACAACCTATTCGATGAGTTAACGAGAAGGAGAGCGAAAGAATGAGCGAGACGCAGAGAGAGGAAGAACGAAAAAACGTGCTGTATATATATACTCAATGTCGCTACTAAACGGACGTTACGGCCTCTTAATATCCCCTCCCTCTCTCTCCCTCCCTTACTTTACACGTCTCAAGTTCACGATCACGCCGCTGAGCATCACGGCTGACGCCCCGGTCCGAGCGAGCCGAAAGGAAGCCCGAAGAGCGAGCGCAGCATTGCGAGAAAAGGCGAGACTTCGTTGTCGGCCCATTAATTACACGGCGGGGGGGGAGGGGGGATAGGGGAGGCTGCACACCACCACCGCAGGATTGCCGAGCCCCAAAGCAGCCCCGGCCTTATATAAGAGAGAGAAAGAGAGAGAGAGAGAGAGAGAGAGAGAGAGAGAAGAAGAAGAAGAGACGCTATATTGCCGAGAACGTATATAGAAGGCTCTCTGCATGCCAAGCGCAGAAAGAGGGGGTGGGGGGTAAGCAACGGGGGTTCCGCTTAATTACGACCTCCCGCACCTCCCTCTGGCCGTCATTAGGAATTAACGACGAGGCGGCCCGGGCATGGCGCGCTAAATCCTACCACCCTTTTTCGCCCCCTCCCCGAATCGCAACCACCACCACCACCTCCCTCTCGCGGCCATTCTGCACGCCGCCTGCGTTATAGGCATTAGCACCTCTCACTTATATCGCCTGCTGCGGCACGGATTTGCGTTGGACAAAGCGGCATGTCTGTTTGATAGTGTGTGTGTCGAGAGAGAGAGAGAACCGGGGGAGATTGAACACGTCTTTTAAGGGACGTTGCTAAGAGCCTTCTCGGTCAACGCCGGTGCCAACAGTTTCGCAAAGCTGCTCTTTTGATACGGACCGGCGAAAGTTCACTTGTGCCTTGTGCGGACGCTCGGGGTCATCAGGAAAAACAAACAAACAATGACACACGCACACAAACGCGCACTGAAATAGCGGTGTATATGTAATTTGAAGCCTCACGTTAATGTATCGCGGATACCTCGTACACGCGCTGGTCAATGAGGTCCGCCGATTCACCCGACGTCATGGGGCTTGCGAGCTTCACTCAACATCAGTTTCTCAGAGAAAAGCTGTCCTCCAGAGCCAGTGACAAATACAAAACGGGAAGGGGGCGATCGACCCCCTAGCCCTCCCATCAGTGCGTGTAATCCCACTTCATATCACCGATTAGAACCACTGAGAGCACAACTTGACAGTATTTTTAATTAACAGTGACTACTACGAACAAAAAAGCAAGAGCAGCCCCCTTCCCGGATAGACTTCAGGCGACATCCTACCCTAAGACGAGCACGGCTGGATCTGCCCTTGCTCGAATCACTTACTTCACCCTGCCACGATGATCTCTTTATTGGCAGCAGCTTTGAAACTTGCCTGACGACCCTGTGCCGAACATCCATAAAGCGAACCCGGATATAACAAATTATCGGTTATAACGAAGCAGTCAAGACCTTCCCCCCTCCCTCCCCAATTTTGCATCGTGTTCTCGTCGAAAGACCTTATTGGTGAAGGAACGCGAAAAGCGGCGGCCATGGGGGGGGGGGGGCAGCAGTAAAGGATCGCTCCCCACACCCCCATCTGATGGCGAACGCTTATGAAGTGGTGCATGAACGCGTGCGATGCAGCTGCCTCGAACGGCATTGCACGACGAAACAATAACAGCGAGCGGGGGTAAAAGCTGCACGCTCTACGACAGACACCGAACCGACGACGACGACGCCGGTTTAAGATCAGAACCCCTACCATACCGCGGCGCTTCTTTTGAGCCTCCGCCGTGGAGAAAGAGGGTAGACCGCTAGGAAGGGCAAAAAATGGGGGGAGGGGGGGGGTAGTCAACTCCGCGTTCCGCCGCCGCCGTCTTTGCGACGGCAATCACGCGCGACTAATGCGCGCTCCGCGGCGAGCCAGCCAGTCGGCGACGAAGAAGCAACGGCCCCGAACGAAACTACGACGCGCCGGGCAACCGAACCGCGGCGCGAAAAAAGGAACGGGGGTGAATCGTGTTTGCTTGAGAGAAGAGAGAGAACCGACCAATTTTCGCGCACGCGCGTATAGCGCTGGGCTGCGGCACTAAAGGCGTCCGCTCTTCTGTCGACACAGAGAGGGAGAGAGGCAGGCAGCGAAGGGTTTTACAACAAAAGGACACGCTCTGACCGAAACGCCGACGGTGCGCGAGAGAGAGAGACGAAGCTGCACGTGAACACACAACGCGCGAGCACCCCTCCTTACACACCACACTCTATTTCTCCTATCCTCTTTCATCCCCCTACACCCCACCCCAAAGGCACTGCGCCGTGTCGCCTGTAGGCAGACAGAAATTAGGTGCCTTCTTCCTTTTCCTCATGAACCACTAACAACAACAACATCGAGAGGCTTTAACTTACTATGTACAGTGTCCGAAACGTGGCGAACCGGAGGGGTTGGCTGAGAGCGCGGAGGAACACGCGCCTCGCACGGGGTCTTTTGCTTGAAATAAAGAAAAAAAAAAGGAAGGGAAGAAAGAAAGGGACGACAGACGCGGGCGGTTGGGATTCGAAGACGTAAAGGCGATGCCGAGGGATGCAGACACAAACCACACGCACGGCCACTTTTTTTTTCTATTTTTTTTGTCACGATACCACGGCGCATGCGCCGCCCTTCCTCCCCACCCCCCTGGTGGAAAGGTCGGGAAACACCTTTTGATCTCGGAGGCTTTCGTTCAGGCAATATCCCGGCCCCTACTGAAACAGCAGCGGGCAGCACAGAAAAATGAAAAAAAAGGCGGATTTATTATCCTTCCTTCTTTATTGCGTCGGATTCGGAGAGAAAAAGGACGCCGCCGAATGATGAATGAATTATATATATATATATATATATATATATATATATATATATATATATATATATATATATCACGTTAGTGAGTAAAGACTTACGCGGACCACGAGAGCACCTGCCCGATTCCTTAGCAAACGGAGCGATCCCCGGCGTTTTCTGAGAGAGAGATAATAGGCGTGCACGGGGCTATACCACCCGCGAAGCGCATCGAACTCGAGATCGAATCCCCAAATTCGTGCTTCGATCATTGTGCGTAATAGCCAATCACGCAAACAGCGCACCACCTGCCCATCGTTTAGGACTAACAGAGGCGCTACGACCTTTCCTCTCTCTCTCGGGCGTCCGATCAGCTGCCGTTTGAGCCACCGGGGCGTTTTATTGGAACCGCGCGCATTTTGGCGCAGGATAGTAAAACATTTAACTATTTTCCGGTGGAGGCGGAAATGTTGTAGGCCCGTATGCTCAGCTTTGGGTGCACGTTAAAGAACCCCAGGTGGTCGAAATTTCCGGAGCCCTCCACTACGGCGTCTCTCATAATCATATGGTGGTTTTGGGACGTTAAACCCCACAAATAAATCAAGACATTTAACTATTTATTACGACGAATGCCTTGATACGAGAAAAGACGAGCTAACTACAATGCATGGGAAACAAAATTAGAGACGCGCAGATATCAAAGCTAACAACAAATACCGCCTCATAAAGAACCTTTAAAATTTAAAGAGATAAGAAATACATATCAGCAGTGAGCGCGTTAATTTTACAACGTTATGATCAACCACTATTGCGACTACTACATGCGCCCTTACTGACGCTTGCAAGCCACGCCCGGACCTGACACATATATCCCCACCCCTTTGTGTCCTTCTTGTCTCTGTGTCGCCGTTCTGTTCTCGCGCTACAACTATCAACCCCACACCCCATCTTACTTATCCAGCGATTAAGCGTAGCCCGCACAAAACGCGAAAGGGACGCTTTCGCATTTCGCACCGAACAGCACAGCACAAATACCCGTTACTAAATGCACTTCACTGAAAGCGCCGCGTTATCTAAAACAAACCAAAGGAAAAAAAATGGCGGCTGTTTGAAGCTATGATGCGATGGCGTATTAAGAACAACGGCAGCCATTCAAGAGTTGTCAACAACTCAAGTAATAGAACGGAAAAATGTCGCGGTTTATTTAGAGCACGTTCAAGGCTCGTCGAGACTAACGCGGATATAACGAATCGTCGGCTACAGCGAACCAAATACCGGATTTGGTTGCTCCCGCTCCGTATGAGTGGACATTTCCTGTTTCTATAACGAAACCAACAGTGCTACAGCCGCTACAATATTCGCCTAAAACGAATAAATAATTCGCCCCATACCGTAAACGTACAGCATAAAGGCGGGACAATTTTGTCAAACGAACATTTTTTTTTGTTGTTGTAACTCCCCCTTCTCGCGTTCCGATCAACTCAGTTTAAACTTCCACACAAAAAAAGTAAGGACTATTTCGTTTATAGGGTAGACCACATTTCATTAGATGTGGGAATGTTTTTGGAACGGATACGCAAGTGTGGCAGCTTAGGCTAGTTGGTATGGCATGACGATAGTTATATAGCGCGAAAACAAAACGACGACACAGAGACAAGACACAGAGACAAGTCTTTCGTGTCCTTCTTGTCACTGTGTCGTCGTTTTGTTTTCGCGCTATAACTATCGGGATACGCAAGACCCTTGTTTGCCAAGGTAACGTCAAAAGCTGCGACTGAATCAGCCAACAAGCCCTGTGGAATAACGTGGGCGTAGCACACACACACACACACACACACAAAAAAGGGAGAGAGAGAGAGCCCGGGGCGAGACAGCCGCAGCGAACCAGACGAAGTCCGGAACATAAACTAGAGCCTCACTGGCACCGCCTGTTGTTCGCCGATTGATTGATATGTGGGGTTTAACGTCCCAAAACCACTATATGATTATGAGAGACGCCGTAGTGGAGGGCTTCGGAAATTAGGCCACCTGGGGTTCTTTAACGTGCACCCAAATCTGAGCACACGGGTCTACAACATTTCCGCCTCCATCGGAAATGCAGCCGCCGCAGCCGGGATTCGAACCCGCGCCCTGCGGGTCAGCAGCCGAGTACCTTAGCCACTAGACCACCGCGGCGGGGCGCCTGTTGTTCGCTCAACACTAAAACCCCAACATACATCGCTGGCCTCTACCTGGAATACGAATGACGAAACTATACGCAACGGGCACAGGGATCCGCGACCAGCACGCAGGAAGAGAGACACCAGAAGAGGTATACAATAAATATTCCCCAGCCCGGTCAAAAGCAGCAAAGGATGCGAAGGCGAGCCCGCCTGAAAAGACCGGCGACCAATTCGCCACACGGCCAAACACCGGGCACCGCACAAAGATTACGGTTGTGTTCCTCTTTTCTCTTCTTCGGATGTGCCTCTCGTCGTCTTCTTCCCCAGCCGTCTTTCAAAATGCAGCACAGTTGCCCCCCCCCCCCCCCCTTCCATTCTCCTCTTCTTAGGACGACGCGGCGGTCAAAGACGCGGAGGAGGCGCTGAAGACATGAAAGAACCCCGCCTTCTTGCGCTTCTGCCTCTTGGTTAAGACGGGTGGAAAAAAAAATAAAGAACGACCATAGCCCTAACACGAAGGAAAAAGACAAAAAAGAGAGAGAGAATACGCGCGCTGCATCCCGCCCCGTTCAAAACTAAAAGCTTTTCGCTCTCTCCTCTTTCGTTCAGTTCGGTCCAGAACGCAGCACGAAGCCGTGAAGAGAAGGGGGGGGGGGGAGGGGGGGCGATAGAAGCCCAGAGCAAGGCTTCTCGGAGACCGGCAAGTTAAAATAGAGAAAGAAAAGGCGTCGTAAAGATGCAGAACCAGACCTCCACACCTTTACATTAGTATTTTCATTCTTTCAGCTGTTTCCTTTTTTTTTTGTCTTTAGAAGAGAGGACAAGATGAGCCCCCTCTCCACCACACCTCTTCTTCTTCACTCTGCGAATGTCCTAAAGTGAGAGAGAATGAGGGGCCCCTCACCTTCAGTCATCCCGCTTCACTCACACACACACACACACACACACACACACACACACACACACACACACACACACACACACACACGCTTCAAACAACTCCTCGCCCGAAAACACGTTCCCCCTTTCCGATATCGACACCTGCGCCGCCTAGCTCCTATCGCGTTTAAGCTCCCCGCGGAATTCACCCTCACCCCCAACGCTCCCACCGAGCCCTTCTTTTTCGATGAGGGAGGAGGAAGGGAAGTTTGAAAGTTCGAATCCGCAGCGAACGCAATCCAACATAAAGCATCCGCAGCTTTCTCTCTCTCTCTCTCACTCGAACACACGCACACACTCAGTTCTCAATGCACAAAGCAACACTAAACTCTCTGCCATTACCCTCTCTCTCACATTGCCTCACAATCTCGAAGGTGTTCGGCGGAGGTCGAGCCCTCAGCGCCACACCCTCCCCCTCCCCCATATACCGGTCTTCACGCGATATGGGCGGCACAGAGCGCAACCCCCCTCTCCCACCTAATGGTACAGTGCAAGGTGGGGTGGAGGGTTGCTGGAACTGCGTTCAGGTAGACGGGCCCGACGCGGCCGCCGGACATGCCCTGCCGCCGCTGTCAAGAGTTATGAAGGAAGCGCCGAGAAGGGGGGGCCTCTTGAGGTTCGTGTACGGAGGTGCGAAATTCGGGCGAGGAGGAAAATAGGACCGGGAAGATGAAGAGGGCTGCAGCAGCGCACGAGAAATGAAACACCGCTTGGTGAGAAGCGTACGGTGGGAGGAGGGGGGGTCAACGTGGCTCCCTCATCTTCTTCTCTCTCCTTGCTCGGGCGCACCGTCCGGCTTCTTCGGAAAGCGAATCGTGAGAGGATATCATTTACGAGCAGCTACACAAATTCTCTCCTGGAGGGCGTGTACAAGCGGACCCGTGTTTTCTAAGCGGCAACGGAAGTCATAAAGAATTGAGAGGGGTAAGAAAAGACGCAGTTTCGGTTTGGAAAAAGGAAGGAAAAAAAAAGCAATTGGCTTCACTCCAGCCGAACAAGGCAAGGAAAAAAAGAAAAAAGAAAAAACTGGCCACGAGAGGAGCTTCAGAGCAAATTCCTTCGTGCTGCCCACTGTTCTTTTGTAGCCCGGAACTGCGGGCGGAGTTCGCTTGAGTGGGCAATGAAACCGAACGCAGCGCTCATGCGGAGACACCAGTTAATATTCCGTAAATACATGCAGCGCACTGGGAGACCAAACTGTGACAAACGCTTTCGTAGTACTGTCAAATCAATCGAGGAACGTGGCTGCGGTCATCCATCTATGCAACGTCATCATCATCAGCCTAACTACGTCCACTGCAGGGTGTTATGCCAGCGAGTCCTCGTCAAACGTCCGTGCCTCGGAAAAAGGCAATCTGGGTCAAGGCCAGCCGCAACCCGCCCGACGCGAACATCTCAACGGCGTGAACACGCGCGGCGCCCTCTGGCCCAGGTGCAGTGAGTCAGCGGCGCACGTGACAGCGAGCCGGCGGCCGCGTGCCTGGTGGTCTGACGCATGGCGCGGCGCGCCATTGGAGGAGTCTGCCCTGACGACAAAGCGGCGCCTCTGATTGGACATTTTGGTTGGACCCTGTGTAAATAAAAGAAGCCCTGCGGCGCGTCGCGATCGGCGGTCCTATGTGAGTGAGAGGAGGCCCCGTGTCGGAGAGCCGGCATGTGTGTGAGTCGGCGGTTTTAGGCGAAAGGCTGACCTATGTGTTAGAGAGGAGAGTTCGGCTCTTCGAGTCTCTGTCGGCCCCAGTGCCGAAATTGTAACGCCTCTGTATATATGCTGTACATAAACCTTGTTTAACTCACCGTCGTCTCGTCCGCTCGTCTTATCGGCTCTGCGCAGGAGCAGTCGCGAGCTGATAAACATACGCTACGCAACAGTGGTGGCTTCGGCGGGATCGGCCCGTCGTTCGCAACAGTGGTGGAAGCGGCGGGATCGGTCCGTTTCTCAACAGTGGTTGGCAGCTGCGGGATCGGCCGGCGTCAGCGACATCGATGCGGTGAGTGCCTGATGTTTTCCCCTCAGTTCACCAGACTACTCTAGCTCAGGTTGTAGTAGTTTAGAGAAGGGCTGTGTGAAGCATTATAGTGAGCTTTGATCGTTTCGAGCAAAGTCGAAGTGCTTTGAAACCAAAGTTAATGCGGAGGGGGTAAACACGGGAGTGTGAAAAATTGCTTGCGCGTCTTGCTAGTAGGCTTATAGTGGGTACGGCAAGTAAATTGTTAACAGGGGCAAACAGCAAGAGGCTAGTGTGAACGATGGAGAACCTTAAAGTGAAGGAACTCATCGAAATTTGTGAGGAACTCGGCATTACTTTAGGCCGTGCGAAACGAAAGCAAGCGATCCTTGAGATCATGAAGGATGAGGGAGTGTCGGCTGAGGAAGTCGATGAGGCCTGGGTGGATATTAAAGCACGCCGTGAGGAGGCTGAAAGGCAGGAAATAGAAGCTCGCGAACGTGAGGAGGCTGAAAGGCGTGAAGCTCGCGAGGAGGCTGAAAGGCGTGAAGCTCGTGAGGAGGCTGAAAGGCGCGAACGTCGCGAGGAGGCCGAGAGACAAGAGCGCCTAGAGTTGAAACGACTAGAATTGGCAATCCTACAGTGTTCGCAGGCGCCTAGCGTAGCTTCTCCAACAGTTCAGGTCAGCGGTTTTAGAATTCGGGACCAACTGCCACCGTTCGTAGTAGGCGAGGACATGGCGAAGTATCTCGTCAAGTTTGAACACGTCTGTGAGCGAAATGCTTTGGAGCAGTCTCTTTGGGCGCGGAACCTGCTAGCTCTTCTTCCCGGCGAAGTGTCCGACGCGATAACTTGCTTGTCGAGGGAAGCGTTTGAGAGCTATGACGAGGTTAAGAAGTGCTCTTGAGACGTTATAAGTTGTCACCCGAGGCTTTCAGGCAAAGGTTTCGGTATGCTAAAAAGGGGAATGAGTCACACGTTGACTTCGCGTTTCGTCTTAAAGCCGATTTGATTGAATGGCTCAAGGGCGAAGGTGTTTATGACGACCGCGATAAAGTGGTGGAATGCGTTGCATTGGAGCAATTCTACCGCTGCATCGAGGAGGATGTCAGACTTTGGCTGCAGGACAGACTTGGGGAAGTACAGTTAAATAAGGCAGCTGAGTTAGCTGAGGAGTATTATGCTCGCCGAAAGTTGCATAGCAGGGCAGTGCGCGTTGAAAAGGATGAAAGGAAAGAGGGCTTTTCAAGGAAACCTGATCAACGGAAATCCGCTCCGCACCGTAATTTCAAGAAGGACCCGTCTCTTACGAAGGATAGTGTAGGGGAAGGGCAAACAGAAGCGGAGAAATCGAGTGAGGTTTCTACCACACAGGCATTTGAATCGGAAAACAAACGGAAGCCGGTAATTTGCTACAACTGCAAAAAGGAAGGACACATCGCGAGAAACTGTCAGGAAAAATTTGCCTTCGCAACAATCCGAGAATCAGGAAAAAACATGCGGTTGTTGGAGCCGTATCTCCAAGAAATTAAAGTAAATAAGAAAACGTGCCGAGCGCTTAGAGACTCAGCGGCAACCATGGATGTTGTCCATCCTTCATTGGTGTCTCCGGATGATTTCACAGGAGAATGCGCGTGGATCAGGCAAGTCGCCGAGGAGCAGAGTGTTCGCTTACCAATCGCCACGGTTGTCATTGAAGGCCCGTTCGGTAAGCTTTGCACTGAAGCGGCTGTGTCTGCCGCGCTAAATGATCGTCTTCCTTATCTTTTCTCCAACAACTCAGAGCAGCTTCTCAAAGAGCAGGGCAAATCGTTCTTCCCCAACTTAGCGTGCATGGCCCTCACGCGATCGCAAACGCGGAAGCCTGATCTGGTTCAATGCAGTGAACTCTCAAGTGACCTTGTCGGCGGGTCGACGGAACCCCAGAAAGGAAATTTTCCGCATGAGTCATGTGAGCAGTCACGCGAGCGGCCCGTCGCGAAAGCGGTCGGCACGGCCGGCGCGGTAGGGGGAGACGACGTGGCGCCATTGAGTCAGAGCGAGAGGGTTGCAACGCTCTCGCCTGTAGCGGAAAGTTGGAGCGAGCTGCCGAGAGTTGATCGAGAGACGCTCATTCGAGAGCAGCGTGAGGATCTCTCGATTGAAGCGCTAGCGGAAAGCCAAATTGAAGCGCTAGGGGAAAGCCAGAAAAACGCGGCAAAAGTGCTGTCGAAGGAGCACTACGAGGAATCGGTGAAGAAGCGTGCTTTTGAAGTAGGAAGTCAGGTAATGCCGCTGCAGCCATCCAAAAGGAACAAGCTTGAGGTTGATTGGGAAGGGCCCGCCAAAGTATTATCGAAGCCTTGCGATACAAATTATGAAGTGAAATTAGGAAGGCGGCCGGACAAAATTTACAACTTGATGAAACCATACGTTCAACATCAAGCGGTCGTAAATCTGTTGTTGAATGCTTCAAAGGAAGAGGAAGCAGAAATTTTGAGTTCTAGTGAGGTAATTGAAGGGGGATCGAAAGTAATCCGGGAGCAGATAAACCTAGAGCCTAGCGTAAGTGAAGGAGGACCTGAGAAAGAGGACCTGAGAAAGATTGTTTCCGAGTTTGGGTATGTGTTGTCGGACCGTCCCGGAGAAACGACGGTGATCGAACACGATATCAAGCTAAGCGGTGAGGAGTCATTCAGTAGCAAGCCGTATCGTTGTTCCCTTGTGCAACGTCGAAAGTGTGAGCCGCTCTTGGTGCCGCATAGGTATCGTCGCCTAAAAGTGGCCGGTTACTGAAGTGGAGCATGTTGCTCCACAGCGCAACTTTGACGTTCGCTATCAAAAAAAAAAAAAAAAAATAAAATAAAGGAAAGGTAAACGCTAAGGCAGGTGCATTGAGCAGTGAGTTCCAGCTAGTAACTTCTCAACCTTTCGATTTCTCGTTGGCGATTCGGGGCAAAATTTTGACCTCATCACGACCTGGGCTGAGCGCTCTTGTTCAGAGTGATCTCAAGGGGCCAACTTTGTGGTATTCTAATTCGTTGCGTTGTTGTAATTGTGAAAAATTCAAGTTCTTACTTTAAGAGTCTTGTGTCCCACATGTGCCTCTTGATGTAGAGGGAACAAAATTCCGATAGACATGTAGATAGGTATATGTTGTACTATACTTTGTCTGGTGTTCTGTCGGGTGACCGAGGGCACTTGCGTGTGTCGTGTGTTGTCTGTTGTCGATCCGGTCTTGGCAAGTTGCAGAACCGTCGACAAGTGCTGAAGCCGAAGATGGTCAGAAGAGACGAGTGAAGCTGGTCGACAAGTTGTGGCGACAAGCCAGTGGAGCTGGGATCCGTAGTCAAGAATGGGCTGTATTCCCGGAACAGTCTGGAGCTGTATTCTCCCCATGGCCCTGGAGGCGAACCTGGAGGGACTTGGCGGACGAGCGCACCTGACATCCGAGCCCCGTGGAAGCAGCTCGTCTTTCCGGTGCATTGTCTGGCGGCGGGGGTGCTGTTATGCCAGCGAGTCCTCGTCAAACGTCCGTGCCTCGGAAAAAGGCAATCTGGGTCAAGGCCAGCCGCAACCCGCCCGACGCGAACATCTCAACGGCGTGAACACGCGCGGCGCCCTCTGGCCCAGGTGCAGTGAGTCAGCGGCGCACGTGACAGCGAGCCGGCGGCCGCGTGCCTGGTGGTCTGACGCATGGCGCGGCGCGCCATTGGAGGAGTCTGCCCTGACGACAAAGCGGCGCCTCTGATTGGACATTTTGGTTGGACCCTGTGTAAATAAAGAAGCCCTGCGGCGCGTCGCGATCGGCGGTCCTATGTGAGTGAGAGGAGGCCCCGTGTCGGAGAGCCGGCATGTGTGTGAGTCGGCGGTTTTAGGCGAAAGGCTGACCTATGTGTTAGAGAGGAGAGTTCGGCTCTTCGAGTCTCTGTCGGCCCCAGTGCCGAAATTGTAACGCCTCTGTATATATGCTGTACATAAACCTTGTTTAACTCACCGTCGTCTCGTCCGCTCGTCTTATCGGCTCTGCGCAGGAGCAGTCGCGAGCTGATAAACATACGCTACGCAACAGTGGTGGCTTCGGCGGGATCGGCCCGTCGTTCGCAACAGTGGTGGAAGCGGCGGGATCGGTCCGTTTCTCTCAACAAGGG